>QGMF01000152.1:0-57258 GCA_007821475.1 Lachnellula arida
TCCCTCCCTCACCATCTCACTCCACATACCCCCTCTCCGCACCCCCCAAAACCTCATACTCAAATCCCCCACCGGCAGCGAAACGCATAACCCACCTCAGCACATAACAACCGCCAACAAACCCCACCCCAGTATAACCGCCGTCTAAATGCTCGCCCCGGCCTTAGCAAGGCACTTGCCTGCAACGGCGGCGGTGGCAAAAATTAGCACGAAGATTAGGTTTGTGCGGAGCGAAACGAGCAGACGAGGGAGATGGATGAGGGGACGGGCATGGAAATGGGGATTGTGTGGAAGGGGAAGGATGAGGCTGGGGGTGGGTTGGTGTGAGGTGGATATGGAAGTGGGGAGTTGAAAGTGGGGTTGGATGGGATGGAATGGGGAAAGGGGAAAATGGAGATACGTACCGAAGGCGTGGTTAATTCTTGTGTTCCGTCTAATGTATAACCTGCCACAGCATTTTAGAAAGGTTAGAAAGTGCAATCGCTGTGATTCGGTGTTGTGGTGTGGTCAGCCAGCTGAGAACAGGCAAAGGGGAGAAGAACATAACATAACATACAAAGTCAAGAAATGCCCTCCATATCATATCCAAAGAACACGACACACGGGAACGTGTTTCCGGGAAAACTCCAGTAAACCCGAGATAATCAATAGCATGTCGCCGAAGAAGTTTATTGCTCCTCTATTTACTCAACAGCCTTATGCTTAGTGCCACGTCTCAAATTAAACACGAGAGAGTAGAAAGGGGAATATGAGATGCTTCGACTTACACAGTAGCACCCTGACGGGCCCATAGCCCCTCTGCCTCCACCCCATAAGCTGAATACTAATCGGAGCCAACGCAATCGTAAACCCCACAAGCGCTTTACACATTTCTCAATCAGCACACCTAACACATAAATACATACATACATACATACCTCTTTCATACCTCTCTCATACCTCCTGTCTCACATAAATGAATCAACGAACGAAAGAACGAATAAATGGAAAACAACAACCATACAAAGGCTAGGATCCCCAAACGCCCTCCTCAAACCCCCCTTCACAGCATTCTGCGGACTCAAATACAACTTCTTAAACAACGCAGGCGAGATATAGTACTCAAAACTACTCTGAGTTTGCTTAAGCGGTGTCCAATTTCCATTTCCTTTTCCATTCTAGTGATAGTAATCGGTACCACTTTGTTGATTATGGTTGTAGTTGTAGTTGTAGTTTTTACCAGGAATAAGCGCTGCGTTACTGTTTTGATAGAGAGTACTACCGTTATCCCGGTAATTAATACCAGAAATAGGCGCTGCTGCGTGCGAGTTCTGGAAGTCTGACATTTCCACGTTTGAGTATTAAAAAAAAGGGAATGCTGATACAAAAAAAGAAAGAAAAAGAAAAGAAGATATACATATATAAGAACCCCCCTCCCTCCCTCTCCCAGTGACCTAGCCTAGTCATTGAACATCTCTTCTCCAACTTTCTCCCCCAAACTCAAACAGCGGCAGTTACTTACGGCTATCGAGTCGTGCTGCGTGGTACATTACTATTACCTATTGCTTGTTTAGTTGTGTTCTGGACTCGAGGCTATTGATACAAGAGGCTTGGTTGGTGTGTGCTCATTGGTGGCGCCACACCCGCACCCGCACCCGCATCCCCAGATCTCCATCTCGCTTCCGGGCCCAAGCGAATGCTGGCATGTGAGCTAGCGGGGAGCTTGTCATGGGGACCCGGTGCGCTGTGTACTACCTTGATTTTCGAGGGATGTGGGAAGGGATTGGCTTTGCCATGACTTGTGTGAAACGCTGCAGTGCTGAGTTTGCAGTCTCGAAAAGCAGTGTGCAGAAAAATGGATTGTTGAGAATATATTCCTTATATACTGTGCCGGTATCCTAAGCCTATGTGATGACGTTTCGTCAATTATAATAATAAAATATACGTGTACAATACGCATGCTGTTCCATGTGTCCAAATACCCACACACCAAACGCCATAATCACGTTAATCACCAAAGCGCACAGGTAGGCTCTTTCTTCTTACACTGAAAGCTCTCCGTAAAGTCCCTCGAATTGGCCATCGTACCCAGAATCCTTGCCCACTTCGGTGCATGCGGATCCGTATAAATGCGGTTAATAGCCGTCTCTTTCCTGCTCTTGCCGCACCACCAATTGGCATAACTGACGAAGAATAGTTGATCTTGGGTGAAGTAATCCAATCCAGGAAGATCCTCATTGGGGGTTTCGGCTGTGCGTTTCTTCCACGCTGCAAAGGCCGCAGAAACTCCACCCGCATCGGCAATGTTCTCACCCAGAGTGAGTTTCCCATTGACGTGAATAGGATTCTCATCAGGTCCAGGAACCGTGTACTTGACGTATTGATCTACGAAGCACTCGGCTCGTTCGGTGAAGCCTTCAACGGTGCTGTTTGTCCACCAGTCCGTGTAGTTACCATTCTGATCGTAATGGCGACCAGTTGAGTCGAAGGCATGGGATAGCTCGTGGCCAGATACCGAACCGAATGCGCCGTAGCTGAGGTATTGCGGTACTTCAACATCAAAGACTGGGAATTGCATGATTCCAGCTGGGAATACAATCTCATTACCAGGTGGATTATAGTAGGCATTGACTGTAGGGACTGTCATTCCCCATTCGTCTCGGTCTACAGGCCGGCCGAGGCTTGACCACTCTTTGGCGACATCAAATTTGCTCATTGAAAGCGCATTTTGGAAAAACGTGGACGGTGTGATATCGATCGTTTGATAATAATCATGAAGGCTGGCTGGGTCCATTATATTCGGGCTCTACAACAAATCAGCATTTGAGCATGTGAGAGAAGTTTAGGATCTTACCTTTGTTGGATACCCGATTTTCTGTACGATCTTGTGAACCTTCTCGATGGCCAATTCGATAACACTCTCATCCATCCACTTGGTAGCCTTCAACTTCTCAATAAACATTTCCTTGATGTCAGACACGATCTGATCTCCAAAGATTTTGGCTTTCTCTGAAAATGCCTTCTCAACAAAGAAGCGACTCAAAATCCAACCAAGGCCTCCATCTACATGGTTTACACAAGTTCTCCAGCGTTCAGGAGTAGATTCGGGATCCTATCTGCTCTTAGTATCGCTACATTAACTGGCAAGGGATTTCCTACCTTTCCTTGAAGTTTATTTATAAACCTGCTATAAGGCTTGAGTTCATCTGCCTCTATCACCGAAGAATATTTCTGAATTGTCTTCCATAGCAGGTAAGTTTGTAAGACATCCTTGGGTGTGCTTGACAGGATGTCTGTAAGGTTCCTCATGTAGCTGGGGGACATAACAATGAGACGCCCTGTCTTGACATCGGAAGGTGACAGGCTGTTAATAATATTCGAGAGGTGGATCTGAGGGGTAAGCTTGTCTGCATCCTCAAGAGACATTGGATTATAGTATTTCTAGTCACGGGTGTTAGTGACTTCCTCTCCACAGGCCGGAGCAAGCTCACCGTAACGTCATTTTGGTCCGCTGCATCAGGAGTTGCAGCTGATAATTTCTTCTCGAATTCAACAACTTCCTTTGCATAGTATTTGCTGTCTCCCACCGCAATTTTTCCAAACCCGGTGTATTTCATCCAAGTGGTGTGTGCAGTGGTATTTTTGGGATGGATCAACTCAATTGTCTCCTCAAGCATATCCTGGTAAGTTTTTACAACGGCCTTATCTTCGTAGTAGTCCTTTGCAGGGAGACCAATGCGGTAAGGTTGGGAAGCTTGAACAACAACAGTATCGGGATCTTTATCATCGGCACCAGCGCCAACTGATACAAGTGCAGAGATCTCATATTTGAGTAGCAAATTCAGGGTCTCCGATAAAGACTTGCTGTGAGCGGATGTGATTGGTTTGCCGAAAGCTGATTCAGTAACTGGGAACATATCTGCAATTTGGTGGAGAAGCTCCACGAGCGGCTTCAAGCCATCCTTCTTTATGGTATCTTCATCCATGCAGGCATTGTATGCATCTCGCAATTTGTCAAAGTTTTGCTCGTCAACGGAAGAGAGGGGACCTAGAAGCTGGGCTGGAGAGAAGCTCGAATGCTGTTCGTATTTTAGCAATGCAAATATCATCTTATTGGTAGACTGACCTTAGAGTCATCTGGGTATGGAGCCTCGAGTATGTGCCGCAGTAACATTTGAGAGGCCTCTACCATTATTGTACCTGTAAAAGCATCGCCTTGGTCCGGACGAAGGTCATGGCGTTCGTCCCATCCTCCACAAACAAGCTCCTCGAAGTTGGTACATGGATCGATATTTTTGTATTCGGGTGAGAGGTTGTACAGGATTTCGGAAGATGCATGAACACAGGCGGGAGTCAAGCACACTTTGGCTTTCGATGGTTTGCCGGCACGGTGTACTGATAGTTGTTAGTCTGGGTTTTAGGATTTGGAGGTCTGCAGAAGACTTACTTCCAAAGAAGAGGCAGAGACCCAGAATGAGAGTCAAGATCAAGGTGCTCATAAACACAGTGACCGCATTCCGGGCTACCCATCTTGCAGCCTTCTTCGTAGCAGCCGGCTCCTTTTGCTGAGGTCTCTCTGAGTCTGGCAACAATGGCGTCTGCTCCGTATCCTGATCCTGCTGATCCTGTGGAATGCTCTCACCCATATCGTAAAGGCGAGCTGCTACACAACTAAGAATGCCTGCAAGAGGAACCACGAAATTCCTCCAAACCGGCTCCTTCTTCGAACGACCCTTGTGCTTTGATTTGGATCTGAACCTCGATGGTGAACTCTTGTTGTTTTTGTTGGAAGCCAGGTTGCAGGTTGCCGTTTGCCCAAAATTGAAGCCAAAAGGCAGACGCTCCAAAAGATTGTTTATGTGACAGCCAAAATTGATTAGAGACGAAAGCAGGAGGTCATGTTATGTTTGAGAGCTGCTTGAGCTCAGCTCAGATGCTCTTGGCGCCAATGCAGGTGGCGAGGCGGGGAGCTGCGATGGCGCGCATGCATGAAAGGCTATCACCCGAAACAAAACAAACTTCTTACTTGGAAGTAATTAAATTTTGATATCATATCAAGAGATATAAAGGTCGTCTTGTTTTTATCTGAATTGCATATTGCGTTTTGGGTACATTTCATCATGTTAATTAAATCTGACGCAGCTACGAGTAAGCTCTCTTTGCTCCGTTATTCATAACACATGGAACATATCTTGTGCTAGTATATGGCTTTTGAATTATGAGAGTTTCTTTCGCTGTTTACTCGAGTACTGTACCGTACCTATTTAAAAGATGCTATCATTATTGGCACATGTACAGCATTCTGGTCATTTATATGTTCCCCATCTTACCTCCTATAATCCACATCACTCTGCAAACGGAGAAGGAATATCGACAGAACCCCGCCATGCCTACCTCCGTAGATGAGACCCTTCTGTCAAGGCGGATACGAGTATGACCGAATCTCAATACTGTAGAGTACTGTAGAGTACTGTACGTCCGGCTTTGGAAGGTGGTGTTGGTTGGCATTCTTTCATCGTGAATCGTGATCGTACGCGTACGCTGAACACAAGACTCGACTCGTTTTTATGCTGCAGCATTTTTGGAGTTCTAGACCACGCTGATGCTGATCGGATCTATGTAGCACGTGACGTAGCTTATGGATCTTTCAAGATCGATGATTGGATGTCAACAGCCTGACACCTGCAGATCCATGAAACCTGATGAACCATGCTTGGCATGACGTCAGATACTGACTTTTACGAAGCAAGCTAAGGGCAAGGGGTTCTCCTTTTAGAAGTCGATACCGGTATTTGTATTGCTATTCGGCCCCCAACCACTCCCCCCTCCCAATAATGTTCAGTCCGGGTATTCGGCATGTGTTGGGAGTGAGAGATCTTCAATTTTGACAATACAGTACAGTAACCTCAGGTCCATCATCTATCTCACTTACCGCAATAAATGAAAATAACTACTTGTCCGATTCTCTTTAGATAATTACAGTATCTACCTGTTACTTCGTATCTGCTAGGCGTACTCCGTAACACGTCTCATGTCTTTCAAGGCGCTTAAGGTAGAGAGAATTAGAGTTCTCCATAGTTTTTCTTTGTACTTATTTGTACTTGTAGAACATTTCCTACAAATCTACGTGCTACAAACATAGGTATAGTCATAGAATTAGTTGCAGCAAGCCTCAATAGGAGACACGCCTAGGCATACCGTACTTTGAACATCAATGTTGATAATCCTTTTTCAAGTCATAGAATCAGAGCGGTGGAGAAGAAACAGAAAGTCGGAGCCAAATAAATGCTCCATCTCCATATAAAAGAATTGTGATCTCCGGGCCCTACTAACGTTTATTTGGCAAGGTTCTTTCTTCCCAATGCGTGTTCGTTCCTGGGCTACTTACTCAGTACACTCTCTTATTCTTAGCCACCACTAGATTTCCTCGTTTTACAGTACCGTACCGTACTGTACCAAACCATACCTTACATACACACTTCGCGCTGTTCAACAAACAAACAACACTCTTCTTTCTGTGTCTGCGCTGCTCAGAGCAGCTCCGACTCACGACAGGCCGCAACCATATCTACATCTAAATATAGTGCGCTTGCATCTCAACAGTGAGACTGACATTTTTGCAAGAAGGGGCGGCTCTTGCCTACGTCATAATTGTCCGACAACTCAACCTCCCCTTTGACACGCACCATCGCCGCCAGCACAATTAGAAATAAACAACCACAATTCAGATGAGGCACCTGAGGCCAGCCATATCATTCGCGACGACAAGGAAGGCGACGACCATTCTGGATTAATAAACGTAACTGGAGGTTGTGCAGGAGGGGCAGGCCAGAAGACGTGGTATCGGTGTTGGTATGCCTACTCCAAAGTCGCCTCTGGATAGACCATCTTCATCTCACCACCGAAGACCTGGCGGTTCGCGACGTTCGAGCAGCGAAAAGTCGGTGACCAAGCATGGGATGAAATCTGGACAGGCTACACCAGGCAACACGAAAGACTCCATGTCCGATCCGGCTTCTGGCGCTGCGAAAGCGCCAACCCCGATATCAACATCGACATCGTCAGATAAGAAGGATAAACGAAGCTATGACGCCAATACCGTGAGATGGGCAGAATCACGCGCAATTGCGGCCCCTGAATCTTCCGGCGCAGATGTACCACGGGCAGAAACGACAAGGGATGAAAGAGGCGGGGACCATAAGGGAAGCATTGGACCGGGCGGGCCAGCAATACCCAAAAACACATCGATAGAGGAGTTGGAACGCGTACGAGCCGCTGTCAATGCGCACATTCAGTTGAACCAGCAGCGAGACAAATTGTCCCGCCGTCTAAGCGAAAGGGGGGAGCAAGGCAATAACGCGCCCCGGGCCACAGGTGGCAAAGCTCGAGTGTCTCCTATAAATGAGGAGACGGCCATTGGCTCGCCATCAATAGAAGAGGCTTTTGCGAGCCCTCCTCTTCTGGGCCCAGAAACTACTTCAACTAGTTCAGCAGCGACCATCCGCGGAGCATCGACACCGGCAGCTGGGATGACTGCCAGAACACCATCATATCCCTTCCCGCCAATGCGAGCACCGAGACAGTTCAGTTACACAGGCCACCGTCCCTTTACCGCGCTTTCTCCAACGGTTAATCCTGCAAATTATGCTGGCGGCTCTTTCGATGGTTTCCAACGTGATTCCGTCATTTCTACCCCAATAACGCCGGCGTCAACACTAAACTTTCAACCGCCGGGGACATCTCAGCTGATGGATCCAAATTTTGAGACTCCAAATTTGTATGATATAAGTCTAAGGCTCATGTCAGAGCCCGGTTTAGATTCCTGGTGGACCACTGTTGCCAAGATAATGAGCGATTGTTATAAGGCTGATCGAGTGACTTTAACCATTCCAGCCGATCCGACGGATGTCGAAAACGTGCCATGGGCACAAAAAGCTACTTTCAACATCAATGAAGAGGATGGGTTGAGTCTTGGGTACATGGCACGAGGAAGCAGTCTCTTGCCCAGTAGCGTTGATACGAACGAAACCTCCAACTCCGAAGATGCCGCAGAATCACCACCTTTGAAAATACCTTCGATTGGCTCGCTACGGCCGGGTTTACCGAGTAGACATTCCTTCACTTCATATGAAGATACTAAGCGCGAGCCAATACCCTTCTCAGAGGCAAGCAGGGGAAATACATCACGTCCAAATATGTCCAGAGCGAAGAGTTATGCGACAGCTCGCCATGACGTACCACCACGCACAGGTACACTCCAACATGCGAAGCTCAGTCTACAATCTTTAGAGCACCACTTAGAGTTCGAGGATTCCAAGTCAGCTGAGTGGGAGGATTTCGAAGTGGCCCAGCGAGAGATCCGAGGGAGAGTGTTTCCTGTATTGCAAGCTCTGGACTATGAAGCAGATCCGCTGATAGACAATGCTGGTGTTATGAGAGTACTGGATCGTGGGAAGGGTATTGTCCTGACCCGTGATTATCCTTACATTGAAAAGCAAGATCACGTGGATGAAAAGAGTGGCGGGAGTGGGAGTGCAAGTGCAAAGCAGTACTCACAACGGGGTAGGAAATCGAGGGCGTCACCCAACGAGCGGCCTAAGAGGGGCAAGACTCCCGATCTAAGTACACGGATTCAATCTTTTCTTGGCAGCAAAGGCAAGCATCCAAATACACGACACTTGAGCCGCAGTCAAACGAGTGACAAAGGCAGGAGTATACCAACTTCTGCTTCGTCACACACGCACGATGAAGATGATGATGCAGTGCCTACAGCAAAATACGAGGAATACGAGCAAGGACCACAATCTCCGTGGTCACAATCACCCGCACCATCACCTGCTGTCCGAGTTGAAACAGATGAAAATCCATTCTTTGCCAACATGAGTGTAGATGAGGACACCTTTGACCCAAAAACGACAACTGCAAGAGAGTATTCGCAATCATCTCAGCTTGAAGCTATTGGGATCGACAGGTCGTGGACAGTATTACATATTCCTCTGATGCACCCATTGCTTTCAAAGCCCGTTCATGCCTTTCGACTAGATGCTGCGGCCATGGAGCAAAAGTCCGCAGGCCGGGGCAAACCTACTGAAAAGAAGGAGAAGGATAAACCAAAGGAGACGGAAGCTGTTCAAGAGAAACAAACGCCAGTCGCGATTCTATCACTTCTAAGCCCTGTCATTCCATACCCCTCGAACTTGAAACACTCCCTGGATTTCCTTGCACCACATCTCGCAACTTCATATTCACTCTGCCGCCATCATTCTAATCTACAAACTGAGATTGCTGGTCTTTCGAGAAAAGGTCCGCGACAGGCTGGCTTTGGTGCTGTCGTCTCTGGCCGTCGTCATTTGGATGATCGAGTCAACTTTGCCCAGTCTGTATCATCACCAAATGATGATATAGGATTGCAGGCCTCCAGTGGCACTGGAGGTAGTATTACGAGTCCGAGCGACTACTCTGGGATGTCAAGAAGTACGGTGGGATCACCTGCGGCTACTCCGGGCTGGGAACAGACTATTGCCGGCATTCATCGAGACAAGAAACACGGTGTGAGTCCAGGTTATACTTCCGGAGAAAGTTATTTTTCTTCCAGGAGTAGGCCAGCTTTGGGCCGTGTAGATACTGGTTCTGCTAGTAGTGTTACTGGGGCACGGCGGCCTTCCAAAGAATCGTCTCCAGCAGACACGAGGTCCAATCAACACAATCGGAGCATCGAGGAGATCCACTTGGACCCCGAAACACACGCTCTTGACTCTAAAGATAATAATGGGCAAGGTGTTAAATCAGATCAAGATGAGATTCGGTCCTCGACTACAACACCTAGGCAAGAGATACGTAAGCTCCCAGAGCGGGCTGCCCGCGAGATTCATTCCGAGTCCTCTGGAACGCGTGAGTCTAGTCCATCTCGTCACCAAGCCGAACCGTCAGGTTCTCCTCGCCGCCAGGCCATACGAATGGCCTCAAGTCAGTCAGTTAGGGTGGACCGACCTCACACCCAATTGCATTCTTATGGAGCAGATTTCAGCGCAACCTTTCAGTCCCTGCCGCCCACAACTTCTGTCCAACCGGCAAAACTTCAACCACTCCCAAAGGCACAATCTCGATCAGGGTCAGTGTCGACACCGACAGATATGCCGCCGCCTTCTGACAGGGTCAAAGGACTCATGCTTGATTCGTTACCAGCTCATGTGTTTGTGGCAATGCCTCCCACTGGCGAAATTGTTTGGGTCAAT
Source organism: Lachnellula arida (assembly GCA_007821475.1). Lineage (NCBI taxonomy): Eukaryota > Fungi > Ascomycota > Leotiomycetes > Helotiales > Lachnaceae > Lachnellula > Lachnellula arida. The sequence goes on from QGMF01000152.1 coordinate 10,215, forward strand.
AATAGATACTTGACATACCGCGGTCAGACTGTCCAAGGCCTTTACCAAGATCCGTGGGCTAGCCTGCATCCGGAAGAGCGAGACGAATATCTTCAAGCTTGGACTCATGCCGTTGAGTCAGGCGAACAATTCTCCAAACAGGTCCGTATAAAACGGTTTGACGGAAATTACCGCTGGTTTTACACAAGAGCCGTCGGCCATCGGGATCACCGAGGAGTGATTGTCCAATGGTATGGCACGCATATGGACATACATGACCAACATCTCGCAGAGGTTAAAGCTGCGCGACAAGAAGAGATTGAAGCTTCTGAGGCGAAGCATCGACAACTTGCCAATCTTATACCACAAATCACCTTCGCTGCCACTGAGGACGAGGGCATCACATTTGCGAATGAACAATGGCTATCATATACAGGGCAAAGCTTCGATGATGCTCTAGGATTGGGTTTTATGGACTATATACATCCGGAAGACTTGGTCAAGTGCCATATTCCACGTGAACAACCACCGACCCCTCGGCAAGCGCCAAAAAAGAAACCAGCTGAAGTTCGTCGCGTCTCATCGCAAGCATCTTCTACGGGGCAGTCTTCTGGCAAATCATCACTTGTTTCGGATGCACCAACTGAGTCTACGGTTAAAGGAATTCATCAATCTTTGTCCAGAAACAACAGCTCAAGTAGTGGATCACTCTACGAGTTTCCTATTGCCGATTTGGCCGAGCTCGCAAGGACCGGCGTGATCCAAGTCACCGCAGATAGTGATGGGAGACAATCGTACGAGACGGAAGTACGACTAAGGTCCAAAACTGGAGAGTATCGCTGGCATCTTGTGCGCTGCGTCGAGGTGGAGAACATTGCCCTTGGCAGTGGCGATGGGTCGTGGTTCGGCGCCTGTACTGACATTCATGGCCATAAGCTTTTAGAGAAGACACTGAAAGAGACTATGGACATCAAAGCAAGGTTTTTGAGTAACATGTCGCACGAGATTCGAACACCTCTGATTGGCATCTCTGGAATGGTCAATTTCTTACAAGACACTATTCTCAACGACGAGCAATCAGACTATTGCCAGACCATCAAATCAAGCGCTGATAGTCTTCTGAATATCATTAATGATATTTTAGATCTATCAAAGGTCGATGCTGGCATGATGAAGCTGTCTTATCAGTGGTTCCACACCCGCTCCTTGGTCGAAGAAGTAAATGAGCTTCTCTACTCGCTTGCTATTACCAAGCGTATTGAGATAAACTACATGGTTGATGCGGACGTCCCAGAAATGGTCAAGGGAGATAAGTTTCGCATTCGGCAAGTCTTGTTGAACGTTGTTGGCAACGCGATCAAGTTTACTACTACTGGCGAGGTCTTCAGCCGCTGTAGAGTCTTCAAAGATGCCTCTGTTGGGGGGAACGAAGTTATGCTCGAATATTCCATAATCGATACTGGCAGTGGTTTTACACGGGAAGAAGCAGAGATGATATTCAAACCTTTTAGTCAAATCGATGGAAGCAGTACTCGTACGCATGGTGGAACTGGCCTGGGGCTTGTTATATCTAGGCAACTTGTTGAGCTACACGGTGGCAAGATGGAAGGCACTTCTGTTCCTGAGGAAGGCTCGACTTTTACCTTCACAGCAAAGTTTAGCTTGCCAACCGAAGAAGACCATCCCGAACCCCCATCTACGCCCATGATTAGCCGGGATGTATCATCCCGAGCATCTGTCCAATCATTAGTCGCAAAGGATCCGGCTACTGCTGCCCAAGTTCTCAAACAAGCCAGCTCCATCGGTGTAATACCTGATGGTCAAATCACTCAATCGCCTGCGACTCTCAGCCCCAAGACGGAATCCAGTATCAACTCGCCGGCGGTATCTTCTGGCAGCTCTGTGCCTTCGGTTCGCTCAAATCGCTCGTATGCTACGCATAGGTCTTCTAGCTCTTCTGTCGCACAGAGTCTTGCTCACTTTAGTCAAGCTACGAGGGCTGGATCTACCGAGCCTGCGCAAATGAAGCTAGCGCTTCCCGAGAAGCAATCTTCTGATTCTCCAGCGCCGGCCTCGGGACAAACTGGAGCTGAACCAGGCGGTTCGACACCAACACCAACAAGCGGTCCTTCTAGGCGAAGCAGCCCTTTTCTTTCCGAGCTTAAACATTTCCGGCCACCGATGTATTCGATCCTGATCATCTGCCCGCAGAAATATAGTCGTGCAGCCACGACTCAACACATTGAGATGACCCTACCTAAAGACATTCCTCATCAAATCACAGCTTTGGGAAGGGTGGCTGAAGCTCAGGAGATGATTGGTGGCGAAGATCCTGTGATTTTCACACACATCGTCCTGAATCTTGGGTTTAACGAAGAGATCGTGACACTCATTGACAACATCTTCGCATCTGTCTCCCTGCCGCAAACATCAGTCATTGTTCTCTCCAACCCAGTCCAACGCCAGGAAATTATCAGGATGACTACTGATTATGATTACGACCAACTGGCTAAAGATAACCGCCTGACGTTTGTCTTCAAGCCTGTCAAGCCTTCCCGTTTTGCTGTCATCTTCGATCCCGACAAGGAGCGCGATCTCAGCACTGACCGAGCCCGCTCCACGGCGCAACAGCAAGTGGCAGACCAAAAGCAGAGTTATCTTGATGTGACCCAGCGATTAGGAAACAAGGGTCTCAAGGTGCTTTTGGTGGAGGATAACTTGGTGAACCAAAAGGTCCTGTTAAAATTCCTCTCGAAGATCGGTATCGCAGTCGAAGTTGCTCTTGATGGCGTTGAATGTGTCAATATGGTTTTCTCACACCCGCATAAGTTCTACTCTCTCATCCTGGTATTTTCTTCCCTTCTCATCTTGCCGTTTTCCAGTTTGCTAAGCAAATCAGTGCGATCTCCACATGCCGCACAAGGACGGCTACGAAACTTGCCGCGAGATTCGAGCATGGGAAAAAGAGAACGGCCACACGCACATGCCGATAATCGCGCTCAGCGCAAACGTGATGGCGGACGTGATGGACAAATGCGTACAAGCTGGGTTCAACAATTATGTGACGAAACCGGTGGATTTCCAGGCGTTGAGTGGAACGATGGTTGACTTACTTGATCCGCTTTCTAGTTGATGCATTTTGCGTCGGCGTTGGGGGTTCGGAAAGGTGTATATTATTCATGTATTGTATCATTTGGATTGTGGGGTTCGGTGGCCTGTACTGAGAGCGGGACAGGTGATTGATAATGGTTTACGCACCTGAACATTCAGCGAGCAAGCGTGCATAGGTGGGCGTTTTCCCCCCCTGGGCCCCCTGGGGTATGATTGATGAGGGAAGGAGACATATTTTGTACTTCGGATGAGTTTAATGGATAAGGCAGTAACATTCTAACTTGGGCGCGAGACCTCGAAATGCCGTGAGGCTGTGGCTGTGTTTGTTCTTGTGGAACCTATATTTAAGGCTTGTATAGCAAGACTTGGCAAGCATCCTTCAGCCTTATACTGCCGCGCCACCTCTTTCCAATTTCGAAATACATTACTCGGGGTGAAAAGACAACTGTGGCGTAAAAAGATGTTTCCTCGTTTACTCAACCCCAGTGTCAAGGCTGTGGTGTATTATCTCGAATGCCTCGTGAGTTCAAGCACAATGTGGCTGATGTTGACTTGGTCCTTAGCAACAGATCGTTGCTACCTTGACAAAGCCGGTGATTGAATGTAAACAACCGATTCTGCCATTGTTATGGTCGTCACCCACCCGGCTGGCATCTCACACGCGTATTCACATTCAAAGAGAGCCGCATGGTTTGCATCCACCAACGCAACAAGGTAAAAGAAACACGTAAAAAGAGTCGAAATTCCACTCTGTTTGGTTTATTGCAAGAGATTGATATTGATATTAAATAGTTAATTAGTTTTATTGTATTTCAAGATTACCAAGTAGGCCTGTCTCGTCAATGTATACCACGTATACGCAGTGACTGTTGCAGATTCACTGGGACGTCGACGTCGTCCTGGATGCGAGGCTACAGCCGTGCGTAGAGAAGGGCGCTAATGCAAGCACCGCTGGCCCGTGCGCGTTCAATATTTGAGGTCCTCGATGATGCATCAACCTCGACCTCTCTTCTTCAGGCAGCCCCATTTCCAACTTGTCTTCCCACGTTCACGATAACTCTTGCAAGCACTTCAATCGTCTTTCGCATCCCATTGCTGAACTCGTACCCATACACACACATACTTGCACTTGTCTAGAACATCCCCCCCCATCCCATTCAATCAATCAATCCATCGATCCATCCATCGATCCCCCAAAGGCGTCTCCGGCATCATGTCAGGACGTGCTTTCGCTCCCGTGGAGCAGCAGCTGCCACACCTTCTGCAGACCCTCCCAAGAAGAGAGCGTCGCGCAAGAAGACACAAGCTTTCCACGACGCGCTTACTACTTCCGTAGAGGGCGTCGACGACCAGATTTCCATGATTTCAGAAACCGAATCAGAGATCCAAGCTTCGGCGAATACTCAGACTCGCTCTCCCTCACCTTCCAACCAACTCCAACCACAACAACCGATGCAGACTATGAGTCGACGAACTACGCGCTCAATGTCTCGCGAAGTTTCTCCGTCCCTTGCAACCTCTTCAGCACCTACAAAGGTCAAGAAGACCAGCATCGCACGCGTCACTTCAAAAGCCTCAAATGGCAGCATTACCCCCAACCGACCTCGGAGGGCGCCGCCAAATAAGCGCGGCAAGAACAAGCGCAAAGCTGACGATTCTGCCCCCGAGCAAGATGTCGATACGGATACCGATCCAGACACCAATTCGCGCCCTATCAAGCGTGTCCGCCGCGAACTATCCGCCGCGGCCGCACCCTTTTCGCCTATTCCTGAGGCAGAGGAGGAAGAGGAGATTGCTTCACGATCTACCGAGCATTCACCCGGACCTTCGCAACAATTGTCACCATTCACTGAAGTCGAGGATGATAACGTCCAACAATCTATGGAACGTTCACCAGAAGTCGATGCACCAAAGCCTGAAGCCGAGACACCAGAGGATATTGCCTCACCATCTATGGAACATTCACCTGAAGTCGGGGCACGAGAGGAGATTACCTCACCATCTACGGAACATTCATCTGAAGTTGAGGCAGCCGAGGATGTCCAACAACCAGCTATGGAAGATTCTCCCGAACCTTCGCAGCGATCTCTAACCCCAACACCAACACCAGCCCCACTTACCCCATCCCCAATCGTTCTACAACCTATGGAGCATTCTCCAGAGGCCGAGGAACCTGAGGACGAGGATGCTGCTAGGACTACTAGCGGATCCAGAGAAGAGAGCGCTGAGATTCTCGAGAATGCATCACACCTCGCGGAACATTCTCCAGAGGCTGAGGAACCCGAGGATTCTGCTAGGACTACTGGCGGGTCAAGGGAAGAGAGCGTCGAGATTCTCGAAAATGTTTCCCACTCCATGAGACATTCTCCTGAAGCTCCACAGGAGAGTATGCAATGCCCATCTAATTGTCTTGTCTTGTTTCCAGCGACTTCCACCAGACCAGAGTTAATTATATCAGATCCCACCATTGCAGATGAGCTGTACAAGAGGGCCCAAGAGCTTTCTCTGCCTCGTCAATTCTCCCAACCTCCTGCTACTCCCTCGCCCATCATAGTGGAGCCAGTGAGAGGATTTTTCACCTCTGCCGTCGACAGAGTTGTGGGCTTAGTTGCATCTCCCTTCAAATTCATGGGTCGTCGAGACCAGAACGCTGCTGATGCAGTTACTACTAATAACAATGAGGCAGACACACCCCAAGACATGGCCCAAGATATACCTCGGCGCACACCCCAGGACACACCTATGTTCACTTACCAACAACCTCACAACCTCGACCTCAGCAAGCCAATTGAGACTCCTTCCAGAGCTCCGCGACCGCGAGTGATGCCTAGAGAAGGAAGCCAGTCGGTTGGATCGAGGAGAACTTACCGGCGACCTCAATCTTTTTATCCTAAGAGTTCTTGCCCCAAGCCTATCAACCCGAAGCCACGGTCGACGTCACCTTTCAAGTTCTCAAAAGTTAGCAGGTCGCAAGTTGAGGCAGATGGACATGAAGAGCCTTCTGCAACTGAACCTATGGAGACCGATCAAGAGCGAGTTGATCGATTGGAGCAAGAACGAAAGAATCGCCTCAAGCGCTTCACAGGTAGCAGATCGCGTTTCGGAGCAAATGGACATGCTGGGCCTTCCACACCTCGACATATAGAGACCGAACAAGAGCGAGTTCATCGTCTCGAGGAAGAACGGAAGATTCGCCTCAAGCAAGTTAGGGCGAGGCTCGATGCGATGACTCCGGAGGAGAAGGCTGTTCACGACCAAAAGATTAACGACCTCGCGAAGAAGAGGGAGGATAGACAGCGAAAGGTGGCTGATGCTTTTGCTGCCGCCGAGTCACGAAAGCGGCAATCTCGGTCGGCTTTCCCGGATATCGATGAGAACAGTTCACCATCGAAGAAGCGAAAGACGAGAGTTGGTTATCGTGCTCCATCCCCAAACGACAGCTCCTCTGATGAAGAGGGAGACTCAACACCGAAGAAGAAGGTCGCATCCATCTCTACCACACCCATTGCAGGAGGCGGTTCACCGATGGATCTGGATACTCCTTCCATGTTAGGCCATGAGCTACCTGTTGAACTGGCTCACCCTGCTGATCGTTGTTACAATGCGCTTTTCTTCAGACAGGTCGAGCTGATCCAAGCAGAGATGACCGAGGAGGAACGAAAGGAAGACAACGAATTCATGAAGCTGGATTTTAAATATTGGAAGTTGATTCATCTTTATTACTCGACCATGAAGGAGGAAGAAGATGAAAAAGCTTGGAAATCTGAGTATGAACATCTGAAGAGGGATCCTTGGTCTACCGAGGACGGTATAGCTGCCATGAAAGATGGGTATCTGGCAAAGGAGAAGTCCAGGCGCGAGAAGCTCCAGCTCGAGGATATCAAGAGGCGCAAGGAGAAACTTGGAGAAAAGGACCCCTACAACATCTTCTTGAAGGCGAAGCAGCTGGAGCAGGCTAAGGAGCAGGCGGAGCAAGCAAAGCTGCTTCAGGAGGCTCTTGATCTTGACGCCGCCAAGCCCAAAGTCGTCGAGGACGCGAATTACTTGAACACCCAGGGTACCTTCGCATTAGACTATGACGCCTTTAGTGATTCAGACAGTGATTCAGATGACGAAGAGGAAGGACAAGAAGAATCAGCACCTACAGCTGAACAGACGGTCGACGATCAGGCCGCAACACCACCACCACCTCCTCGTCCTAGCAATGCACAGCTTCCACCAGCAGGTATTGGCATGGCCGCTTTCCAAAAGTATAAGCCAGCCGTACCAAGCAAGCTTCGGCACGTGGAGGAGATGTCGCCTCTTCAGATTGAGAAGGAGAAGGAGAAGGCAAAGCGCCAGAGCATGGGGAAGGAGAATCAGGTCAAGGAAAATCAGCCTGATTTGCGCCAGACTTTCATGGACGCACATCAGAAGTACCTAGACCGGAAGGCTGCCGGGGGTGTGATGGAGTTTGTTGGCGAGGACGAGGAGCTCGCAGAAGAAATGAACAAATGGATGTGAGGGATTATAAAAGTCGGTTTGAGTACATAGCGTTGGCGTTTGTTGATGAGGACGAGGAGCTCGCAGAATAAATGTCCAAATGGATGTGAGGGATTATAAAAGTCGGTTTGGAGTACATAGCGTTGGCGTTTGTTGGATTACGGATCGTGGAAAAGTCTCATCCCAGTTGGGAGGGACATTGTAGCATACCTGGCATTGCATCATCGGGCAGGCAACCCTGAAAATACTGCCCTATTACGAAGTACGAACAACTAATGTATGAATATCAAAACATGCAATTTTGTAATGCCTCGGTGACTGTGAGACCTTTACTTTGCTATTGTCGTCAACGAGTGTTGACTTGCCTCCAACTCCTGACATCCGCCGGATCAGATCCGCATTTCAAATGCTTCGGGTCATATGGGACGTTCAATCCCTTTTCCCGTGAGCACCGGCTGGAATCGGTATCCTCTTCCAGAATCTTTCACAACGCATGGAATTTTCAAAGCTACAAAGAACGAAGGGTGCACCGGCAACCTTACGGGAGCGTTCTTAGCAGCGTTCGTGTACACCTAATGCGGATGGCATAGATGCATGCCCGTTCGTTCTAGCATTTATAGAACCAGTAGTTACCATTAAATCATATTATATTCGATCCCTGCATAGTCTGCGGTGTTCTCTCGATCCAAGATGGTCCGTCCCATGGTGGTCTCGAGGTATTCGACTACCAGTCCCTGCCTTATTCTCCATTTCACCACCCGGAGTATCTAGCAACCGCTCAAAACGAAAGTAGGCATCATGTAGTACAACATGCGCGTCCATCTCATTATATCGTTATTTTTTTCTAGGGGAATATTCTGGCACAGCACTCAATTCCGCTGGCAGATGAATACCCCCCAGTTCAGGTATTTCTTCTCGCACTGAATCGCCCTGCAGCTCTCTAGGCCCAAATCCCCCCTTTTGATATTGTTGGATGGATAGGGCTGGTCCTTTTCCTATTCCTGAAATGCTGGGTCCTTGAGTCGAGGTGGGAAGATATGACCGGGCTGCCCGACTTGCAGTCTTGGCCGCGACATGGCGACGACGCAGCATCCAGATGCATAAAGCTAATATGACAACCAAAGCTAATACCCCAACCGCGATGCCAATCTTTGCGCCTGTTGCTAAACCAATTGCTTGTGCTGGTGTTGGTGTTGGTGGAGATGGAGACGATGTCGAGGTAGTTAATCGCACCTGAGCTGAAGAGGTTGAAAGCACGCTTGCCGAGGACTGCAAAATGCTCGTTGAAGATTGTGATGTGGATGATATGGTACTTGTTGAAGTAGCGCCAAGCGTGAGAGGAATTTGGACTCCTAGATTCTCCTGGCAACAAGTAGTATTTGAACCCCCGCAGCACCAGGAGCCATCCGCGCATTCGAGCACTGCAACGTTTTGTGACGAATTCCCGCCATTCTATATGTACAATGATTAGACGAAGGAAGCAAAATTTGGTATTTGGTGCTCACATTAAAATCAGTACAAAGCCCTTTCAAACAAAATGGGCTCTGCCAAGTCTTGTCGGTACAGCTGCTTCGCCAGTACAGAGGAGCGCCATTCAGGGAGTTCAGACAGAGCCCGTTTGGCTGGCATACATCGTTTGTAACCATGGGGTTCACACCACTCCAATTCGTGCCACAGCATTGGGAGATTGTGCCTGCTATTTGGTTGCAGGGCTGGAAAGCTACGCGATCCACAGCTTCAGAACCGTCCGGGTTATAACAAGTCGCTGTAACCATTCGTGAAAACCAACATATCGGGAAGAGAAATGCAAAAGCAAACTTCATCTTAGTTTGTTTTCGATATTAAAAAGAACTTTATTGACATAACTATTGAAAGGGAGAAAGAATTCATCTTGGCTTCCAACAAAGCTACCAACAAACATACTATGGGGTCGGCGCCTATTCAGCAATCAATTCAGAGCGCAGCCAATCAATACAGCGATGCACCTAACTAGTGTGTTACAGTCAGTGAGACATGCACCAACACTTTCCTATGCGCACACTCTACGTGGCACCCTTTTTGACGTTTCCAACGTAAGGACAATAATAGAATACAAGTCCGAAGCAGCTTCACAGCTGTCTCAATCAAGGCTTTTCATTCATGTCTGCACAATATACAAATGTGTAGTGAGAATGCTGCAAGCTGGGCTCTTGAAATATTTAGCGCTGGAAACGCGGGGTCCCGCCAGCCCCTCTATTTGGCATAAGAAAGGCAGAAGATAGTTATTTATATACTCGGGATTAAATACCATAATAGAATCGACTTAGAGACATAATGCGGCTTGCCAGCCTTATATAGCTCTTTTCGCAATATAAAATCTATTGTCAGATACGTAGGTTATGAGAAAAACAGGGCCAAAATCTCAGATTTGAGCCCTGTTTGTTTATAACCTACCAAACCGCGTCCAAACTAAAACACCAAGGCGTCGCTAGAATGCTTACAAATCGCTCATTGTTTTCATACAAGGCTTGAATGTGCTAGCGCGTTGTAGGGAGCGTTATTAGAAAAAGAAAGTGCTAAGAACAACACGAGGGAAAGGATATGCACCGAATTTTAGCGCCGACAACGCTGAACTTGTAACTATTTATAAACCTCGCGAATTTGCTAAAAGTTTATAGATGTCCGGAATAGCAATTTCTAAAACGTCCTTTTGTTTTATCATTATTATTTCAAGAAGACGTCTGATCCCGTGAAGTGGTTTATCAAACTTAAAGATCCTTTCTTTTCTACCTTTGCTCCTGATCACTTTGCTTATAAGCGAGCGTAGAAAGGGGTTCGGCTATAATATTAAACAAAAGCTGAAATATGATTAAAAACAAACATCCGACATTTTGAAATTTGAGATTGTTAATAGGATACTTATCAGTATCCTATAGTACTGAGAGCCAGAAACAGGGGTCACAAAGAAAGCACCGAAATAAGGAAATCGGGAGCCGAAATACGCTTGACCTACCTAAGACACAGCCATACTATTGCCAACGCAGATTCGAGAACGCTGAATTTTACGAGAGATGATGACGGTTCGTTGGCCTTCACAAGCCAAGTCTGTATCACTCCTTCCTCGCACCGGTAGAGGGAAGATATTCGCAGTATGCCATCTCCGGACGGCCGGATCAGGCGTGAACAACACATTGTTATCATCTTTCGCAGCCTCTTTTCCCTCTGCAGCTTGCATATATTCGCTCTCGGGAAGAAGTTTACTATGGACTAACGATTTTTCGGGTGTCTCACGCATCGTGTAGGTCGTGCAGTCGAAGTCACTTCGCCACTTCGCATACACGCTGGCGCTTGGATTTCCATCCTGCCCTCCATCCTGCCTTGTTCTTCTTCCTTTTCTTAAATTCTCCTGTATAAAGAATTAGCCAAAATCCACATGTGTTCCAGATCTTGGGTATTGCTCGCGGTATGAAATAAATTAAGTGAGCCGTCAGGGCCATGGTCGTCTATCGTGCAATAAGAATCATTACACGCTTCAGCTCGTGCTTGCTCTTCTCACGGTATCGATCGAGCCCGCATTTTCAAGGTTCATAATCTGTTTTAATTCGTGGCGCCGTCGCTCCGGAATCCAAACTGGGTTTCAGAACATTATAGGTTACCGGGATTATGACTATTCCAATGATGATAGTGATGAAGATGGAGAATATTTGCCCCTGTAATATGTCAACATAGCTGGAGCTCTGGCAAGGTTATTTATACCCCTGTTCATCCCCGGGATGAATGTTCCACTTGTTGTGGAAGTCCAGAACCCTCTCCAGGTCGAGATATCATCACCAATCAATACATTTCCTGCTGCCTCTGTCTTGTCGATTGTCTGCCGTTGGATTTTGAGAGCCTGTTTAGACCTGGAGCTTGTCCTGGCCATCACGCGGCAGACCCGTTGTGCGCATCCAAGTTCGCTCCAACGATGGCTGCGTGTAGCCTATGCGCGCTTGTCTCGACAACAGGTCCACGACTCGGTTTGAGGGAAATAGATCGTAATAGTCAGGTTCAAGGGTGTGGTAAGCAGCTGTAAGCTTGAGGTTGATGAGCTTAAGAGCCTTTATTGTGAAAGTGTTAGCAGACTCGCTGGCATGAAGGCCCAAGGAAAGAGACAAAGCTAGACACACAATTATATTATATTGTAGAGCCCCAAAGCTTTAGTGATGAACCTCATATTTTACCTAGTATCGAACAAGTACTCAAGCAGCTACATTATAGCAGATACTTTTCGGTAATAGTCGGTCTTCCTTCTTAGCTCCCTTCGGTCACAGTCGGCGTAATCTATGTTTTTACACCTATATTATCGCGATTTTGGTGTAGTTTTATCGCGGGACGTTCGCTTACGCCGATTGTGACCGAAGGGAGCTAAGAAGGAAGACCGACTATTAGATGAAGATAGGGTACTTTAAAAGTGATCGTGACAAGCATTCCAACCGTTCGCGGCGACCCCCACATTCCAGTGCCACATTCATAAACCCAACCATTTTAATTCTAATATCAACACTCAAGGATTGAGTGGCTCCCTACGGAATACCCATACCACTCGTGCCGCACAAATATTCTTCTTGGGTTTAACCGTACACTTTAAACAGTGCACACCTTGAAAACCAGAAAGTTTCTATACGCCGTATTTGTCGACTACGAATATGGAGTACACGAATCCGATATAGGTTGATATACGATTCCTACAGCTTTAGGATGTGGATAGCTTAATAGTCCCGAAAGAATTAGCCTTTACGAGGAACTTGTTCTAAAAGGATGCGTGCTCCTTACTGGACGATGATCCTATGCGGTCGTTACCAAGCCAGGCTTCTCAGTTATATATCATATTTTCCCCCGTGCTACTTATTCCTCATTGATCGGTATCTATGAGAAATCAACTCTGCCTTCTTTTCCCCCTCCTCCTACAGTTCACTGACCGCGAGCGCGACGAAATGGACTCACAGTACAGGCTTAAACTAATATCAAACCTCGCCCACGGCTTGAAAGCCAAAAGAGCGCGAGTATTCGGCACTGCAGCGCTGATAGCATTCACGCTTGCATTCCTGTCTTACAGATATGGGTCACATTCAAACCTCAACTTTGATCCCTTCCGGAAACCTGTCGCCTCCATAGTATCTAGTCCATCGCCCGGCGAGATGGACTGGTCACAATACGCATATAGTCAATATGTTACAAACACGGAATACCTGTGCAATTCCGTGATGCTGTTTGAAACACTGCATCGATTAGGAAGCAAAGCAGATCGCCTCATGATGTATCCGGCTACTATGCAGCCAGACCCAGCCTCGGTGGAAGGTCGACTCCTTCTTAAAGCTCAGAACGAATACAATGTAAAATTGAAGCCGATTGAAGTCCAATACCGACAAGGTTTTGAACGTAGGAATAAACCCATACCGTTTTAATAACACTTGTTCCAAAAAGCTAACGGAATGTAACCTAGTTACCTGGGCTGATAGCTACACGAAGCTCCTAGCCTTCAATCAAACTGAATACAACCGCGTTCTGTCTCTCGACTCAGATTCCGTCGTCTTGCAGCATATGGATGAACTATTCCACCTTCCTTCTAGTCCTGTCGCTATGCCACGAGCTTACTGGCTGGAAAACCAGCTCAGCTCGCAGCTTCTTCTTATTCAACCTTCTCTAGAGGAATTTGCACGTATTGAAACGGCGATTGAGGAAGCAAAGGACGGGGAGTAAGTCTAATGATTTTGTACATTGCACTTCCCCATCCCAGCATGCTTTGTATCTTCCTGAAATCCTCAAAACATACTTAGGCAGGAAATAACTGACGATTTCATCATCAAGGTTTGACATGGAAATTGTCAACAATCTCTACGGCAAGAACTGCTTAATCCTTCCGCACCGCCCGTATGATCTCCTGACCGGTGAGTTCCGAGCCAAGGGTCGGCACGAGAACTATCTCGGAAATGGCTATGAGGTCTGGGACCCGGAGAAAATATATCGGGAGGCGAAATTACTGCATTTCTCGGATTGGCCGATGCCAAAGCCATGGATCCACGCGCAGGAGGACATCAAAAACAAGACTGCGCCAACGTGTGACAAGATCGATGATGAAAGAGATGACTGTCGTGCTCGGGATATGTGGCTTGGCTTTTACTCTGATTTTAGAGAAAGCCGAGAGGTAAGTCCAATATTGTGGTTCTTGCGAATAGTTGCTAACCGGCCTTCTAGAATGTCTGCGGCGTGGGAGGCGGTAAGCTTGAGTCGAGGTCGAACGATGCACCACCTAGAAGTCCCCACGAATATATCCCAGAACTGGTCTGAATAAGTGAAAGAATATGATGATAAGATGGGCAGTCTTGCTGTGAAACCAGCCAAGACAGAGGGGGAATCTTCAGGTTCCTTTCAAACACATCCAGGCCATATGATATGCCAAGCTCGTCCGGAATGCGAGTCAATGCGCAGAAAGATACTCGTGCAACGCCCGCTATCGCCGAAGGCCTCCAATTTGGGTGAATATCCTCTATGGAGGACTAGAAATGGGGGCAAAACAAATATCGAGAATTGGGAACAAGTCTTTAGAGATAGATATTTGATAGAACGGAGTGGCCAAGCCTTCAGGGGCATTTATAGAAAGCTCACACTTCTATATATAGTATGGCGTCAAACCCATGGGTTGGAGGAACAAATAGCCCAATTTGACATTTTCAAGCGAAAGGTCACGTCAAAATGCATCTGGACTTGCAGAATTCGGTGCATTCCTTTCTTCTGCGCGAGCCGGTACCCCCCTCAATGCTCGTAGATGAGTGTTTGTTCGGTCGTAGCGAAGCTTAAACTTTGTCATTCCGAGTTAGCCTATGACTTTGGAGAGAATCTCAAGCTGTTTTATCCAGTGGAGAAGGCCTGGATTTTGATTCTCAAGAAGTGAAAGTATGTACCTGATAACTTCAGCAATGGAACAACATCTTCTCTTTAAGGAGAACTCAGCTGCTGTTACTTTCCAAACACCAGCCTTTTGACCAGAAGTCTGAAGAAAAAGGCGCAGGAACAAATGTAAAGTAGTTGGTTACGACTCAAAAAAATCCCTAAATCAGGCTTTTGACGCAAATGATAAACGGTGGCTGATAGACATCTACTCGCACAATTTTCGTAATTCTAACAAACTACTTTTCCTCGGAATGCGCTTGCAAAAACTCACCATAAAAGCTCATACGTGACCGTTAACGTTTCATATTTATTACGAAATCGAGCAGTCTTTCCATGAGAAGCTAGATCGCTGCTCCCTATCCCCAAAATGGACTAAAGTAGTGCTGGAAAGAACCAAAAAATACTTGTCATTGCATGTTTAGTTGCCAGCATCATTCTCAACCTGCTCCCGAATCAGGTCGATAGCTCCAGGTGTCTCAACCCACGAATCGTACGAACACTGAAGCACGAGTTGCATCTGTTCTTTAGTACCATTGGCATAACCAGCCAGGCGCGCTGTGAGATTGTTTCCGGGTCGAAGAAGAGCTGGCCATAAATGCTTGTTCTCCTTCTTGACTGCCTCATACAACTCCTTAACTTGCACTTTCAACTCCTCAATCGCTGGGCCCTGATCGTTGCTGTACATAAATTCCACCTTGCCAGCGATGATCGTGCTCACGGATTGACCACGAATATGATCCAAAATTTCCTGGGGCAACTGAGGGGCAATTTCCGCCAACGTAGTGGTGGTGGTGAAGTCCTGCAGAGACCTTAAATCGTGCAACATCCTGGTCTTGATCAAGGTAACTGCCACGGTATGACTGAGTTCGGGGTATCTTCCAGTGTAGAGATCACATGCTTCGAAAGCATCAGCGTCCCTAACATCAAGATATGGCAGGTCTGTATTTCCCCAGTCATAGTCCCCTCGTCTGCCTGTCGTTGCCCACCACTTGACAAAATCGTAGCACTCTTGGTCCTTGCCAAGTCGCAAAAATAACGCCGGGGCAAAGTCACGAACCCCCAGATTATCACTGCGGCAGAGACGAAGGATATCCATAACATGATCAAGACAAGATTGGACTGCAGCGCGTGTCTTGACTTTTAGAAGAGCGTCCACTAGCGCGAATCGCGATGACACTGGAGCAAAGGAGAATCAGCATTATTTCCAGCTCCTTGGGCCAGAGGACAGGCATCAAATGAAGGACTCTACAGTACTCACTATATGGCCGAGTCCCAACAATTCCCCAAAATTGGCCGGCATTATTCTCGAATACATTTGCAGGGGTCATGAAATCGCCAGGAAAGGCACGTAGTTTCTGCTCTTCCTCATCGAGATCTTGCAGGGCTTTCTTGATGCCCTTGCAAGCCTTCTTGTGATTGTCTCTGTCGACCGTCTGGTGTTCACGCCCGCAATACCGTTGTACTTTACAGGCTTTGCACAGGAGGAGTTTCTCTTGCTTGCTGCAGACGGGACAGTTTGGTTGGGGAGAAAGGCTCATTGGCGCAGAGGTCACTGGTGTAGGATGTGCTACGTAGGACGTGGTGGGATTTGGTTGGAGATCTATATTGGGGTATGAAGGTTGATGAGCTATGTAGCTAGGAGAGCTGGAAGCCGTATAGAAGCCGTGCTATCACTAGAGCTAGCGCTAGCATCACGTGTATGGCATACCCATGATAGGATGGTATGATATAAAGAAAGATCATGTGGCTTTATTTTGTGATTGTTTGATAGATTGTAGTTCTTTTAGAGGTGAATGATATGTGAAACATGACTTGGGGGCTTTCCCATAAAAAGTTTACATCCAAAACGAGTCACCACGTGATTGTCCTCCCTCCCCTCGCAGAAAGTGATAAGAGTGTCGCAATAATATTAGTTGGCGAAGGTTCCAAATCTTGGAGTAATACCTAGGTATTTAATATTATTTGGCTTATATGAGAGCTTCCACCCATGTCGTTGTGGCTTCCTATCAGGAAGCCCAAGGTAGTACATCAGTTTAAGCGAACCACCCCCTTAAATTCCGTTAAAGAATATTCATTCGCTCGCAAACTGTCTAATCTAATATCATAATCAACATAGTAACGCATGGTTCATGATGCAATTTCCCCTCCCAGGATGAGATTCATTAACTCCGGGCTGCTTCTACGCAAACAAAGAGCATTCACAGTGTTGGATTGACTCACATTGGTTCTGTGAATATGACAAAGACCTATAAAAGCACAAAGAAGAACATTAGATCTTTTATTATGATAATTCCTCACATCTTTAGTTCCCAGGTAACTTTGGAACGTGCCTCACTGCATTACCCTCCAGCAACGTCAAGTGATCATACCGAACACCAAAGCCTTTCGAAATGCATAAACTCTTTCACAAGAAGAAAGAACCACCAGCTAAGCAGGAGACAACACGGAGGAAAGACACTATCGCGGGGTCGTCGAAGGATACTGCAACGAAGAAGGAGATCACGCCAAACAAGTCTACCGCCATCCCGAGCAAGGGAGATAGTGCAATGAAAAAAAACACCGATTCCACGATCTACGACAATCTTCAGATTGAAGAATACTCAACTTGGGGCTGCTGCCAGGTGAGTTCAACCCCTAAAGAACCCTTAAGGCGATAGTTAACAACTAGTAGTGCTGGAAAGATAATAGAATCAACCGTGCCCTACCGCTGCTACCGCAGGACTTCTGCAAAGGCATGATTAATCTGCAAAAATGCAACCACTGGAGATGCAACGACTGCAAGCAGGAGGTCAGGCATTACGATTGGGAGATAGATATTGCGAAGCAGAAGGCGTGGGCTGAGTCAGAGGAGGGACAGTATATAAACAAATGGGCTGATTGGGAAGACGACGGTAAGTGAGGTTGGACAGGCTGGGAGAGCAGGGAGGGCTTCTGCATAATTAAACCCTTCCATGATGGAATGGGTTTTGATCCTAGCGTCTCAACTTCACGCTCATTCGGTGGGCTATAGTCTCCCAGCAATACAACTATTTCGGTGCTCTTCATCTTGAGGCGTTTGTGACATGGCCATACTCAAATTCACAATTTATTCTATCAAAATCAACACTTACATTCACAATCCGTGATGAGTCTGCATATTTAAGGAGCGGATTTAAGGGGATTGGACTAATACCATGTCAAAAAGTCACTTTTACTATGGTAATGTCATACGAATTAGCCTCCTATCTCATCGCTGCCGCCATTTTGTCTAGATTAATAACTTCCGGCTGCTGTATCGGAATGCCGAACATCTGTGTAGGTCTCATTCAGAATGGAGACCGGCGTGATGGTAGTATGGTACGGTGTTGAAGCTCGCTCAGCTCGCTTATTAGTCGGCAGCAAAAGGGGGCGCGGTATCTCTATCAACGTGGGGTCCGTAACTGCAGTCTTTCAGGACTGAAAGATATTTCTCATATAGCCGGAAGCTGAAAATGCAGTCACATTTTCTCAATCTTCACCCGTTTTGTATTTAGGAAGTTTCCATGATCAGAGAAATCGCGTCGCGAGAAGAAATTCGAGAATTGACACGCCACATCGACTCCACAAATGCCTCACCACATATAAATTATGATTTTGGCTGCGAAACCACGGTTCTTACCAGACGTGTCCTTGGAATTGGCTCACAATCGCAGCGCAAGGCGCATTTGTCGTGGCTGTCAGCGCCTCGATTCTGGTCAGGTTATGCCTGCGAGCCCTGGACCCCGCTCTAAGTTGGCAGATGGTCAATCATCAGCTTAATCAGCCGCAAACCAAGTAGAATTTCTAGGTAAGCACAAGTAGCGTTATGGAAATAGCTCTCCGTCACGTACTAAAGTTAACCCGGCCCAAGGGCATGCTTGAAGTAGCTAAGACTGGAGCTGCATCTCGATCCTGTGGGGTTTCCCAAGCCGAAGTTGGCAGCGCTGAGGTGAGATTCGGGACGCTAAAAGAGCTAAGCCTTCCAACGCCTGAAAGCTAAAGATTCCCCCCTGTAGCACGGGAAGTCGCTGTTTCTTCATATACGAACATGGCCCCGCGCTGTTCTGCTGTTGGCTCTCCGACTATTTACCTTCCATCTGTGTCGTCGTGTGAAAGCTTCGTCGACCTCGGATTTTCACAATGCATAAGTTCAACGCGCAACCAAGCGCTTCCTATCAGCCTCTCGGGCCGCACTCAGACGGGAAAGTCATTGACGAACGACAATTCCAGTTCAATACTTACACGGCCGTCGAAGGTGCTAATGATCCTCGATGCCATGAGACTCGGAAGGAAGATGTGGTAAATATCTCTCAACATAGCTTGCTCGTTCTTCAAACCCGGAGGCTAAGTCTCAATAATACAGAAACTCAAGACTGCTATCCGAATTTTGCGATTCGTTTCCCGGCTCGCGGCAACGGCAATCGCGATCGTCACAGCTTCCCAAGAAGCAGTAACATTTTCCACATACCTTAAGACCCGCAATATCCAACGTGATGGCCGGGGACCTTGGGCGACAGAAACATCGCTTTGGCCTACTATTATGTTGCTGGCAACCTCAGCCATTACGGCCATACTTGGGCTCATGATCGTTATCGCCTATCTTATAAGCGTAAAAAAGGCGAATACCATCAGCTCAGTACATTCCGTTGCGAGTGTGATCATAGAACTAGCCCATATTATCGTTTGGATAGTCGTCGCTATTCTGTACCGTGTTGGGAAAACGGGAAGTGATCTCTGGGGTTGGGCGTGTTCTCCTTTGGCTGAGAAGATACAACCCAACTTCAACAATGTGGTGCATTTCGATAAAGTTTGTGCCAGAGGAGTATGAATCAAACCCCCCATTCCACCCTTGAAAATAGGACTAACGCTTTATACAGTCCTCTTCATGGCATCTGGCCCTCGCGAGTGCTGGTGTGCAAATACTCAGTGGCATTATTTGGTACTTTGTGTTCCGAAGACTGAAGGTGCAGAAGAAAATGAAAACCTTTGGTTAAAATGATGTCTGTACAGTAGCATGGAATAATGGACAGCCATCAATTGATGTATTTTTGTTTTGCGACTTAATGAAGAATCGTGACCTCTCCTCGTCTTTAAGCTGTGTATGATGTGTCTGTCACTTACTTCTCAATCAATTGGCCATTTGAAGACACATTTTTGAGCTCCTTGCAAGCTACTTAGAGTACGTTGACTCCCATCATCCCTGGCTACGTCAGATCGCTAACACGTTCTCGTTTCGCATCGTATAGCAATTTAAATGATTCCACCTACTTATCTCAGGGGCCCATGGCACCCACGGTGATCGAAATTTCCGTTTGTATTAAATGATACCCTATAATTGCATGCTGTCCACGTCTACTTCTGCACTCTGCACTTCACTTTTGAGGCGGAACTTTCCAGCCGCTAGTACTACTCACGCCGAACTGGATTTCGGATTCAGCATTTTGTTTTATTGCCTACTCATGCGAGTATGGGATAAGCCTTCCACTGATTCACATAATATTAGTGTGATTTGCAAATGCCAATTTATAACGAAATGGTGAATGTCTTGGTTTTACTACCAACTGGTGGATAAGATCTGCATCAATTCTCTCATTTACAGTACAGCGAAGTTTCAAGTATCTCCAACCTCAACCACAAACCACAAACCCCGCCATGAGCATCCATCATACCCACAAACGCATCAAGAATCTCAGCATAGGGAGGCACTATGCTACGGATCTAGCAAAGTTCGTCGAAATGAATGCCAGCCGCCGCAACCCCGCCGAAATGAGCTCAAGACAACGACGCGCATATAGAGACTTCAAGGATGGCTTGAATTACCCCATCTACAGCGACTCCAATCGCCAGAATTATCCCGAAGGAGATATCATCAATACGTACTTTGGATTCTTCGACATTATGTTCTTCGGTGGCGCTCGTAAGTTGGCCAGGATGTATATCCTTTTCCCCCTACGGTGTTTCCAGAAGTTATCGGGCCCATAAGCCATGCTATTAGAACCCCGACAAGTCCGGCTCCATTGCTTCTACCACAGAGACACGTCCTGAAGGGTGAATGCTGACTTGGTTTTTCTGTAGTCTCTTCGGTCACATGCGCCAAGATCGCTCCGAAGCGTGATCATATCGATGAGGGGGTGTGGGCAATCAGCGAGTCGGAGATATTGACGGACAAAGACGGCGACAAGAGTCTAACAGCGAGCATCTCTTTTTTTATCCCTCCAGAAGACTATTTCGAAACAAAGCGGCAACGCATACTTCGTAAGTGAAGTGTTCCTAGTAGAATGACGCCTAATTCTAGCCTAAGATACGTGATTGTCTAGACACCAGCTATCTACTGTCGTGGCAAACAAAGCAGCTAACTAGAGTGATTGATCTTTAGACCACATAGGCAACGTTCTGCGTGAAATGTGTCACGCTTTCCTGGACATTTACACATGCACCGATATTGACTGTCGAAGTGAGTTGGAGAATTTGGGATTGACTGGTTCCGGTTTTGCCTTCCAGGATATGGCTTGCGCTGTGGAGAAAGCTTCTCGAGATCCCTCATTCTTAAACCTAAAGGTGAGACTCAACAGAGGGGCGTCGCTCGACAAGGAACTCAACGCCAGCGGTGTTCGTGGCAATGTCCCGCAATATTTGGAGGACAAATGGTTTCCGAATCGGGCCTCTTGGAAAGATGACGAGGGCAGCAGAGATATGGATTACGATCGGAGGGGTCTGTATACAGGCACAACAAGTGCTAGTAGAATCAGAAACCAGTAAGGTAGCCTCCAAAAACGATGTCTCTTCACAAAGGCTTGCTTCCAGATTGTACCAGAAAGCTGATACACGTTCAATCAGTACTTTGTATATGTGTCGAGAAGTTCATGTACCTGCTGGATCGGGAGGCGGTATTGAGGCGTGATATAAGCGGGGCTTGTATTGCAGTGTAGGAGAGGAAGATGTCTATCAGGAATTTTCCATGCATGATGTTCTCGAGCAGGGAGACATGTTACATTGAGCAACTCACTATTTTGCTCGTGTGACGGTAGTTCCGCATGATCTCCTCCGTACCAAGTGGTTGTACGCAATCGATACGAAACGTTTACCTGTCGTAAAGTTGAAGACAGCCAACTGAGTCCATGTGAGTTGGTACTATCAATCACTTTGCGGTGGTGTTTACTATTTGCCAATTTGTGATCGCTTGGCCAACATCTCATATTAAAAGTTAGACCTCCCAAGTGGCTTTAATTTCCTCTCAAATTCTATTGATTTAACAATGGATCGGAATCGTGCACATGTATCAGAGTGTCAGCATCTCCTACTTGACCATAGCGGTTGGGACCTGACACCAGGGAGTCATTCCTGCGCCGAGTTAGTCGAAAAAGTAGTCAGGTCTACGCACCATCACCTTGATCATCATGGAACGAGCTTTACCGAATTCCAAGAGCCATTCAACAGTATAGGCATGCTTGCTCACGATCACAAGCTGAGTTTGTGTTTCAGATTCCTCGACAGCACATGCTTCTATGGCAAGCTAGGCACCCGTTGCGTTATTGTACGAACACGTGTGTCATCAATCTGTGAAGAAGCTGGCGGCCGAGTCACGTCGTCGGATGGTGGTCTCGTGCGAATCAACATCTGGCCGCCTGCTGAAGGGGCTATCGAAGTCGACGATGCTAAGAAGTGGATGCAGAAATATTTCGGTATCACTTTTCACATGATGGCACACGCCTTTCTCAAGATCTACATGTGTCACAACTGTCAAGAACAGAAAAGAATCGAAGAAGCTGGTGTCACTGGCCACGGCGAATGATGGGGGATGATGATTTCCAATTTTCGCGAAATACCTGAACCCAGGACTTTCTTTGATGGTGAAGTCTCTCTTGACCGCGACCATTTCTTGGAATTTGAAAAGCGAGAACGAGCTCGGTCTTGAAGAAAGTTTCACGCGTCTTGGATGATTCGTAGTGGTAGATGTAATGATTATCGATGCGTTTCATGGGGGCGCAATGCTGGTGATTCCAACGTGATTATAATCTCATTTGTCGACTTCCAATCACTGCCTTCTTTTGACACCACCAAGTCTGTGGTTATGAATTTGGTATTTATTTTCCGAGTTTTTCGCCCTGTTATCGCACTCCATCTCTACTATCCACAACCATGCCTGTTCAAGTCGAATATAAGCTCCCTGTAAGGCCACCTTTAACCCCGTTTCTACGGGCAAGCGGGCACAAACCAGAAGAGCTAGTGAATATGCTCGTCCTTCACTCAAGGAAACGAGGTTCCCATCTTGATAGTGACCAGCGCAATGCTCTTAACTATTTTCCAAAATTCCTGATCACCGCCGTCCGAAGGAAGAGTTTATTACCAAATTCTTCTTCGTTTTTGACGAGTTGTTCTTCTTCAAAAGTCTAAGAAAGTATTGTTACATCGAATATTCAGATCACGACTGGAGGAACAAGCAATACAATGGATATTCAAAAATAGCAGGAAAGGGGCAAATCATCATCAGGATGCTCGCTTATGAGGAAGCTGGAAACAGCCTAGCAATCTGGTGGGAGTATGCTTCAACGCTATTGCACGAGATGGTACATGCTTTCCTGCTGCGATGGTCCCATCATCACCTTTCGTTGTTGCCGAAGAGCCTCGAGGGCGAGGGTAGAACTGGCCATGGATTTGCATGGCAAGATATTTCGTTCGCGCTAGAATCTGCGGCGAATGACCCAACACTTACTGGAATGAAGCTGGATTTGGATCGAGAATCCGCACTTAGGTTCGAGCTCCGTGAGTGGTAAGTCGATCTCTCGAGCTAAAATATTCCAGAGATGCATTACTGACTATGAGTTTTCAACGTTAGGTTCAGCGCAAAGAGGTTCAATGCAAATGTAGACCCGAGAAGGTGGGGTTTCGATCCCAACAAAGAGTGGAACGAAACAGGCTATCGTAGGATCTGTGAAAATGCTCGACTTCTAAAGCAGACAGTTCAGGAATTCGTGGGGCCGAAGAATGGATAAAGTGCGACTTTCAGTCTCCGGATTGCATGCTCGGTTTGCTCATTGCGTATTCTTTCCCTACCGGCCGGTCCGTAACGATCCTGGAGGAGTGCAGCCATTGTTGGGAACCTAAGTTGAGTCTGAGCTTCTGCTCTCTTGAACGAAGTCGAAATGGGCTGGAGGTAGAATGTATCAACCAGTGCTGCTCGAGAGCTCGTCCCGTTAGCCTCTGAATCATCTCTCGAAGAAGCTTGATAACATCCCCATAGACAGGAGATAGCTTGACAGCTCGAGTTACAGTTAACAGCCAGGACTTAATTTGTCTTCTTGTGGAATTAGACTTGGGGCAAGACGAACTTTTAATGCTTGAGCTAACCGTAGGGCGGGCGTAAAACCCCCCTTACAGTTATCAAAATGGAACCAGCGTCTTGTTGAGGCTAGGAAATGAGGTGCAGGATATGCGGCTGGATCCAAGCAGGACCTCTGAGGATGCTGAGCTGGGAATATTTACATGAGGCGCGACACGTCTGGGGAAAATTTGTTGTGGAAATTGCTGGACATCATCTAGTAGCAAAGGTTCTTGAGAGCATGTAGATGCGTGTGCTTGTTATATTCTGGCGTGGTATTTTACAGAACACCAGGAACCATGTTGACAGAATTGATGATAATGGTTGTATCAGAGGCGAGTGAGTTCTCAAAGAGACAAATTTGTTCGGGGGTGTCAAATTCGAGTCATTATATGCTGTATCTTTCGCCCCTCCTCATAACATTATTTTAAAGGAAGCATTACATTGACGGGTCTTGTAATTGTTCTAGATTGGCACAGGACGTTAAACGGAATTAATTCATTCATTCACATAATACGTGACCTGCCTCATCAGCTGGCCCCTGGCGCTGCCCCGCAACATCCTAAACTCTTAAATAGATGTCTGGCTTA
Organism: Lachnellula arida; assembly: GCA_007821475.1. Taxonomy (NCBI): domain Eukaryota; kingdom Fungi; phylum Ascomycota; class Leotiomycetes; order Helotiales; family Lachnaceae; genus Lachnellula; species Lachnellula arida. The sequence continues at coordinate 34,602 of QGMF01000152.1, forward strand.
GCATATCACATTTTAACTTATGGGGGAGGACGCTCGCACATAGCGTGTAAGAGATAAGGTTACTTTTCACCAACGTATAAAAGGGGTTACTCCCTCGCTGTAGCATGTAGTTCAGAAAGTAAGAAGTTGCAAAGCACTGGCTCATTTATACTGGTTCTAAAAATAATCCTTGAGTAGCGGGCATACATACAGTCGACCGAACAAGCAAGTTGAAGGAAAGCCATCTTACAGGTGCTCTGCTTCGCCCTCGAGAGCACCGCCACCAGAATTCACGTGCCAAAGCCAAGGATTCTCCCATGCTTTATTCTCAATTCTAGTCACAGCTCATCTCATCATCCCAGCCATGACAGCATCATCCGGACAGGCAGCTTCCAAAGCTTTCACCGCATCCTTGACTTTCTGGCCAAAATCGAGTGGCGGACCAGTATTGCCAGTCAGCATGGCCGTCTTGCCACTGGTGTCGTTGACCAAGAGATCAAGCATCATGGTGCGACTGCAGACATCTTGGAATACAACGAGTGCTGCTTGATCACCAGATCCTTTTCACTATTAGTAACAATGGATAGTAGGAGGAGGGTGATGATGGTAGGGATGAACGAGATGGTGCTTAGCTTACCGGCGGCTCCTCCACTGAATTGACTAGGATACTGGACGGCTTTCCCATCTTTGACATTTTCATACTCACTCAGCATGTATTTGGAACGCATGACGAAGTCCCATACATGGTAAAGAGTTGGGTTTTTGTTTGGGGGGTTCTCCCATTTGGGATGTTCAATGAGTGCACTGATATTGTTAACTAATATATGTAAATAGAAGCATGGGGATTTATCAAACATACTCGATTATACCTTCAAGGCGAGCTGCAACATCTTCTCGCTGTTGAGACGTGGGGAGTGGGAGCTGCGTAGTCATGATGGATCGGTGCGGGGTCTGTCTGTCTGTTTGCCTGTTGTTAGATATGGGTTACACGAGGAAAGAGAGGACTCTATCTAGTAAAGACAAATAAATACCTTGGACTTCATACAGTACTTGTTTCTGACTTGTATAGTTATGACGTATCGTATCGTCTTTCACTCTTCACCGTCTTTTTTGTTTTTTGATCCTCCAGATCGGCATTGACTCCAGAGTCCAGAACCGCACCGCCGCACCGGCACATTTGAGAACGGGTACTGTACTCCGTACGGGCTACGGGAACGGGCGTTGGGTCCAAATGCAGGGGAAGGCAGGGGAAGCTGAACTGAGCTCCGCTCCTTACCAATTGAGCCAAGTTCTCGCTCACGGGCCACCTGCCGAGCCAGGCTCCATTTATTATAGTACGGAGACGGAGGTACTGTACTGTACCACCAGTACAGTAAATTTTAGTTGACCGCCTTGGTGTGAAACACGTACACCACACCACATACACTCCTCAACCTTGCTTCACCTCCAAACTAAGCCAAGCTAGGGGTAGGGTCCAAGTGCCAGAAGACAAAAAAAATATCTCGTGGAAACAACCTCGAGATTCCATCCTCCTTACTCGCATTCCATTCGAGGAGGCAGCAACCATGGCTTCCAACCCCCAGAGTATCAATGGCTCTGAGAGCGATTTCGAGTTCATTGAAACTCCCAAAGCTCCCACGCCCACATTCGAGAAATTCGAGGATTGTGGTGTCAGGACAACCTCCGTAAGTACCATCCTCACCGCATTTATCATGGCTTTGAGCCATTCCGCAGTTATCAATTGGCTCCTATCTAACGCTCTTCGATAGTACCCGGCAATCAAGAATGCTCCTCTCCCAGCAGACGGCCCCGGCTCCGAAAGCTTTTCCAATACCGTCCTCTTCTCCCTTCTTGCCTTCGTCCCTACATACCTCTCATGGAAGCTTGGTGGTGGGCTGAAGACCACCATCTTCTTCGGTCTCATTACTTCGGTCCCAATCCTGATCTCCTTCTGGTATCTTGCATCGTCCTTCTCCCCCCGCAAAAACGACAAGGCCAGGTTACCAGGTCGCCCTGTTGAGTTTTATCTTACTTTCAAAAATGAGGCAGACAGGCTCAAGTACAGAGGCTCGAACAAGATCCCGCTGGAGACTTTCTACTCCATGTACTTTGCTGGTGATGTGGACTTCAATGGCGACTGCTTGGAGGTTATGGAATATAGACATGACTGGGCAAGCTTCCGATTTACAATGACCTTGTTCAAATACGTATTCTTCGTTTTCGCCCCCGAGGTTCTTATGCACACCCGATCCCAAGGTATATAACTTCCGTCCCATTTCTGTTAGTGGCTTCTAATCTGTATCTCGCAGATGAGGAGCAAGTTCGTGACCACTACGACCGAGGTGATGACTTCTACGGCTGGTTCCTCGGCCCACGCATGATCTACACTTCCGGTGTCATTTCCGATATCCACAAAGAAGAAACTCTCGAACAATTGCAAGATAACAAGATGGCCATTGTCTGTGAGAAGATTGCTCTCAAGAAGGACGAGAAGCTTTTGGATATTGGTTGTGGATGGGGAACCCTTGCCAAATTTGCGAGTGTCCACTTCGGCGCCCAAGCCACTGGTATCACACTTGGTCGTAACCAGACTGCATGGGGTAACAATGGCCTCCGAAAAGCTGGCATCCCAGAAGAGCAGAGCAAGATTCTCTGCATGGACTACCGCGATATTCCTGTCCCAGAAAGCAAATACGACAAGATCACCTGTCTTGAGATGGCTGAGCATGTTGGTATCCGACACTTGACGAGCTTTTTGAGACAGTGTAATGAGATGATGACCGATGATGGCGTGTTCTTCCTTCAGGTCGCTGGTCTCAGAAAGCCTTGGCAATATGAGGATCTCATCTGGGGTCTTTTCATGAACAAATACATCTTCCCCGGTGCGGATGCATCTACTCCTCTGAACAACTACGTGGACTCGTTGGAGAGCGCCGGTTTCGAAATCAAGAACATTGATACTATTGGTGTCCACTACTCTGCTACGTTGTGGAGATGGTATAGGAACTGGATTGGCAACAGCGACAAGGTGAAGGCCAAGTATGGCAACAGATGGTACAGAGTAAGTTTTCCCAGTCACCGGTGATTAATATGTGTGCTCACGACTACAGATTTGGGAATTCTTCCTCGCCTACTCTACCATCATCTCCCGCCAAGGCTCCGCAACTTGCTACCAAATAACTCTCGTCAAGAACATCAACTCGACTCACCGAATCGAGGGTATTGCATCTCAGTTCTCCCTTTCCGGGGCTCTAGCTGCAAGCAAGGTTGACCTAACGGTCACTCACGCAAAGAACGTTGTCGGATCCGTCCAGGAGAAGGTCGCTTCCGCGCTAAACTAGGTGGGAGCAGGAGAGACGATGAGGATTGGTCTATTGGTAGGACCAATTTAGCATGAGATCTGCCGGTGTAATAAAGTGGAAAATTAAGGGAGCACCTAGACAAGACTGTATAAATTTATTATATGCCCAGAGCTATGTAGAGTCAAGGGGGCAATTCGGCGTCTTGTGATGCGGAAAAGGAGGCTGCTACTTTATAATGAATCATGTTCTAGAGTTCTAATAAGTTTGCTATTGAATGTGAAAATCAACTGATGCAATAAATTTAGCCACAAGGTAAATCCCAAATCAATATTCTACCTGGTTACATCCACATTTTCTTCCTGCAGCCCAGCGTCTGACGATCCGATCGAGTCTGAGGCTCTTACTACCTTAGCGTCGTCATTTACGCGTTTGGCCACAGCGCCAATCTGCAACATTTCGATTTCCCATCCAAGTACCTGCCTTTCCTTTTCGCATTCCTGTTAATACGCATTCACGTCCCCATCATGTTCTCGGGGTCTAACTCCTATCTGGGCGGCCAGAGCGGGCGTCCAGGAGGGCCCCAGCAATTCCAGCCGCCTGGTCAGCAACAGCAGCAACAAGGTGGCTTTCTCAATCCCAATCCGACCGGCTATGGAGCTGCTCCATTGCAGCAGAACTATACGGGCTACCCTGTGCAGAGCCAGCCAACAGGTTTCCAACCTCAACCTCAACCGATGCAACCGCAGCAGACGGGCTACGCAGGGCAGGCTTCGCCGTTCAGTGCTCCGCAGCAACAGAGCTTCCAGACAGGAGCCCCCCCGATGCCACAGATTCCCCAGCAGTTCCAGACGGGAGCTCCTCCGATGCCACAGATTCCTCAGCAGTTCCAGAACCAGCAACCGCCGCAGCCCCCCGCAGCTCCAGTTCAACAACCTCAGCCCACGGGGTTCTCAGCAATGGCTGATAGCTTCAGGACAACACCATCTGCGGCTCCGGCTAGAGGACGCAGGGTATCGAAAGCAAAGACTGGTGCGAGGATACCAAACATCAGGCTGTCGTTCATCACTGCTCCGGACCAGGCAAAGTTTGAGACCTTGTTCAAGTCTGCGGTTGGGGATGGGCAAACGCTTTCGGGAGATAAGTCGCGGGATCTATTACTACGGTCGAAGCTAGATGGCAATTACTTGTCTCAAATATGGTAAGATTGACTTCCAAGCTTTTACAATGTGGGGTTAGTTGCTGATGATTATTCCAGGACACTTGCAGATACCACCAGAGCTGGACAGCTGCATTTCCCCGAATTCGCACTCGCAATGTATCTCTGCAACCTGAAGCTCAATGGCAAGCCTTTGCCAACCGTCCTTCCCGAGAACATAAAGAATGAGGTTTCTAGCATGGTGGATATAATCAATTTTGGCGTGGCAGATGATGGGCCAGAGCTTTCGCAGCGGACGAATGCCCCCGATTTCAATGCTCAAATGAACTCGGTTTCGCCCCCTACGATTCAGCAGCCTCAACCAATGCAGTCAAACTCGGCTCTGTTGACGACACAGATGACGGGTTTCCCTGCTCAGCAGAACAACTTTTCTGGTGGGTTTCAAGGACAGCAACAGACTGGATTCCAGCAGCCTATGCAAACGGGTTTCAACCAAAGTCAGCAAGGAGGATTACAGCCACAGCAGACCGGATTTCAGAATATGCCAAATCCATCCGCAACTGGTTATACAGGGCCCCGTCCTCCTATGCCTCCCATGCCCACTGGTTTCAGCCCGAACCAAGGCCTTTCCCCCGCACAAACTGGAATGGGCATGGTTGCTCCGTTGAACAGTCAGCCTACAGGTCGCCCTGGACAATGGGGATTAGTCAACGCTCCTGCAAGTGGTTTACCAAACATCGATCTCTTACAATCAAGGATGATGCCTCAGCAAGGCCGTGAACAAGGTGCTTTTACAACATCTGGTCTACAAGGAAATGCGGTCATTCCTTGGGCTGTCACTAAAGATGAAAAGCAACGATATGATGATATCTTCAAAGCTTGGGATGGATTCAATAAGGGCTTCATTGGTGGTGATGTTGCCATTGAAGTATTTGGACAAAGTGGACTGAACAAGCCTGATCTCGAGCGAGTGTGGACATTGGCGGATCACGGCAACAAAGGACGACTTAATATGGACGAATTTGCGGTCGCTATGCATTTGATCTACCGGAAGCTCAATAACTACCCGTTGCCAGCTCAGCTACCCCCGGAGCTTATCCCGCCTTCTACCCGAAACTTCAATGATTCCATTGGGGCTGTCAAGAACTTGCTTAACCAAGAGTCTGATTTCCGAAAAAATTCTGGAGCGAGTCTTTTGCCACAGAAGACTGGAGTCAGCTACCTCAAAAACCATTCCTTCAGGGGTGACTCAGGTGCTTCTAGATCTAACAGAAAGGATGCCACGGTCTTCAAGAACAACGATGATGATGTTGGTTACAAATCCAGCGCTCGCCGGAGGCTGGGTGGATCTGGTTCCCCACGACCATCTTCTCCATCTTCAACCTCAAGTGATGATCTATCATTAGAGCAAATCCGGAAGAAGATTCGCGAGAAGCAAGTCCTTCTCGATGCCATCGACTTCAAGGATGAGAATGCTACTGACGAGGACGATTTGCTTGATCGAAAGGACCGACGTGAAGCCGACGATCTGTATAATCGTATTCGTCGTATCCAAGAAGATATCGACGCTCATCCTGATGCTTCTTTGCGAAACGTCGATTCCGGCGCCGAGCGTCGTATCCTGAAGCGACAGTTGCAGGTCTTGACGGATAAGCTACCCGAGATCGCGTCCCAGGTGCGAAGAACAGAAAGAAGCATCGCCGACGCCAAAATGGAGCTTTTCCGCTTGAAAGACTCAAAGGCTCACCCAGGAAGCGCATCTAGTATTGTCGGCACTGGACCAGGTGGCTCGGTGACCGAAGCGGATAGACTCAAGGCAAAGGCCAAAGCTATGATGCAGCAGCGCACTGCTGCTTTGACCGGAAGGAAAATTGAAAATACTGACGATGATTTCGCTGCGCCTAAACGTTTAGAAGAAGAGAATTCGAAAATCCGAAATGAGAAAGAGAACAATGAGCGCATGGTCAAGGATGTCGAAGATAGCGTTCGGGACTTCTCCCGCGGTTTGGAGGATAGTCTTAAGGAAGGGGCTGAAGACTCAACGAGTGAACATGAGAGACGAAGGTGGGAGGATGGCCTTGGGGTTGAGGATGAGGTCAAGGAGTTCATCTTTGATCTTCAGAGATCTAGCAGGTCTTCAAGGGTCAGGACAGAAGATCGTAGTCGAAGCACCCGTGATGCACCGCGTGCCGAGTCGTCCCGCTACGAAAGTCCCGCTGCTGCTTCACACAGTGAGACACCTACGGCGAAGCCTGCAGCTGCTGCACCAGCCGCTGGCGGTACCTATTCTCAGTACAAGACCCCGGAGGATCGAGCCGCATACATTAAGCAGCAAGCCGAGCAACGCATGGCTGAACGTCTTGCTGCTCTCGGCATCAAGGCCCCAAGCAAACCAGGCGAGTCGACTCAGCAGAGGCTGGACCGAGAGAAGAATGAGCGTGCTGCCAAACTTCGACAAGCAGAAGAGGAAGATGCTAGGCGTGAGGCCGAGAGGCAAACGAGGATCAACGAGGAACAGGGGATTCCACCTCCAGCGCCCGCGCCCGCTCCAGCTGCCCCTGAGCCAAGAGGCGGTGTAAAGAAACCACCCCCACCTCCGTCAAGAAAGGCAGCCAGGAGCGATGCTAGTGAGCGTAAGGCTGAAGAGGGGCAACGGGTTCTAGAAGAGCAGAAGGCGCAAATTATCGCCACGCAGGATCTTGAGTAAGTCATTCTAGATCGATGAATATTATTATATGCTAAACATATTAGGGATGGTGCAAAACGCCAAGAAGCGGAGATCGAGAAAGAGCGTCAAGCCTCGCAAGCTCGTCTCAAGGCACTTGAGGATCAAGTGAAAGCCGGCAAGGTTAAGAAGGAAGAGGAGAAACGAAGAAAGAAGGCAGCTCATGCCGAGGCCAAACAAAACGAAGCCAGATTGGCTGCTCAGCGAGCTGAAATTGAAGCCGCTCAAGCTCGAGAACGAGAATTGCAACGCCAATTGGAGGCTATGGATGCTGATGATGATGATGATGACTCGTCAGAGGATGAGGAAGGTCCAGAGCAAGTTACTCCACAAGCTTCCACACCAACCCAAGGCAGTCAAGAGCTTGATAGGAAGGAGTTATCCCCACCCACACCTCCAGTACCAGCTTTCGTCCCCCCTGTGGCCTCTCCAGCCACCACGACAGCCCTTCCAGTTACTAGCCCCCCAACAGCAGATACCGAAACAAAGAACCCATTCTTGAAGAAACTTGCACAGGCCGGCGGCGAGGGACCATCCCCTTCCGCTCAATCCTCGGTCTCCAACAACCCATTCCACCGCCTACCATCCCAAGAGATCGCAAAATCACCTGAGCCCATCGCTACTCAACCTACCGGCAACCGTCCGTCCCGCGTCCGCCCAGAAGAAGATGACTGGTCCGTCGTCGGTTCCGATAAAGAAGACGACTCATCCGATGAGGAAGGTCCTGGAGCAGGTAACGCCCGTCATTTGGCGTCCATCCTATTCGGCACTATGGGTCCACCCCGTCCTCTCTCCGCAGCAGGAACAGGCCCCGGGTCCACACCCACAAGCCCTGCTCCAGCGCATGATTCTCCCGCTGCTCCTCCACCGCCGCCCATGCCTTCTTTCGGCGCTCCTGGAGCTCCTCCACCTCCTCCACCAATGCCAAGCGGTGGTGCACCTCCCCCACCACCCATGCCCAACATGAGCGCCCCGCCTCCTCCCCCTATGCCATTTGGCGCTCCTGCTCCGCCGCCTCCGCCTATGCCTGCTGCTAATGCTAGTGCACCCGCTGGAGCTGGACGTCCTTCTGGGTTGTTGGGTGAGATTCAGATGGGGAAGAGTTTGAAGAAGACTCAGACCAAGGATAAGAGTGCTGCTTCGGTTGCAGGGAGAGTTCTGAATTAAGTTCTTATGATAGGATGCGTTTGGGGCTGGGGCATGGGGAAAGAGTTGTATGATATTCGTGTTGAGGGATGGGAGATTGGAAAGCACATAGCGAGATTGAAATTCCAGATTGAGTTGAACACATTTTGTTCTCATAATTTATCAATCCAAAGTTTTTCCCGAACCTCGCCATTACAAAGTTTGTGCTCCTCCAACCGCGACATTTTGCGCTTGCTGTTACATGTTTTAGTTTCGACTGCAAAGCTTTTTGCCGAGTGGTTCCAGTTCTATATTTTATTGTTCTACTTACCAACATGCACAGGATAAATAATCAGAGTCATATGATATCACATTCAAAACCGGTCGACCGGTCATTTCAATAAAAGCTTTCGAGATGAGATGATGCTCAATAATAAGACCGAGTACATTGTAAAAGGTCAGTGGTCCCCATCAAGGTGACCGAATTACTGGGCGTACTACGATGTCCTCGAGGTGCAAATTGAGGGGGTCATAAGGCTACTTCTGCAATACCACTGCATGCTGCAACGAAGGAGGTAGGTGAAAGGGCTGGCAATTCTGGGCAATTATTCAACCGATTCAGTCGGTGTAGGCGAAATTCTCGTTTTCTCGGGGGATACGCAAATTAGACATGTTTTTGTGAAATATAATAATGTGTTCATAGTCTAGAATTAACAAGGCGCCGTAAGAATAGCCTTGTGAAAAGTTTCAAGTAGGATTGATGCAGCCGTCCGCATCCCGAGGAATAAATCGCCCGACGCATGGAGATTTGGGTTCCACAATGTAGTTCAAATCTTGCCAAGATGTGATTGCACGCCGCGTAGAGTCTCGATATCATCGAGAAAGTTGGGCCTTGTGAAGTCCTCACTCGCCCTATTCTCTACCTTAATTAACAACTATCCATTTCAATTACAGCCGCAACCTACCTTTTTTCGTCAGGGCAAATCTGGGGGGGTTTGCGAACGATCTTACCTCCACCCGAGGCTTGACGCACTCGGTCTTGCTGTTTGAACATGGTCGATGAGATGAAGTTTTTCCATCAACTTCACATGCCATCTTAATCTGCCGGGTAGAGTCAAACCAGTTTACCACCCCCTCCCGCCGGTGGCACCTATTTGTTGTCTAGCATCAACAACACAGCCTTCAGGTCCATTTGCGCTTCTTACATCTTACCTGAGCTGGCGTTGCCACCCTTTGTCTCCATTCTAGCTGTCTCTCGTGTTCCTGTAGGGAAATCGTGGCATCAATTCGTGCCTTGTAGATGCTTCATCACCTAAAAGTGATCGTCGGTACATACGAGTGTTCCGTTGTATGCAGCAGAATTTGGTCAGGATGTGCCCATCCCATTGATAGATATGCTTACGCACATCTACAGTACTGATAGCTGTTTCGGGCGACTAAAACCTATATCATGACGTGTAAGTAAAGAGCCAAGAAGATGCTGTTCTCCTATGCGGAGTCAAGAAACAAGTGTAACGAGGGTTAAACAACCATATGTATGCATGATGATGCCCCTACAAACTCTCAAACCTCCAGAACTGTCAGATTAAGCTCAGGATGATGCTGGGAAATGGCGTCATTGTGCTGCCACACGAATACTGGTGGCTGCAGTAGAGCAGCTGTGGAACGAACAGAACCCTCGGCCGGAGGATGCATCCGAGACCTACTGGGGTGGGGGAGCACCCGTGGGGTGGGTGTCGAGGATCCTGTGTGTTTTCCTCTTTTTCGGTGTAATTAATACAATCTCACGATAGTTGATGGCCTGAAGTCGAAGCATATCGCAGACTCCAAAGGATGATGAGGACGTTGAAGTCGAATGAAGTGGACATGGCTTGGTGGGAAGAGCACTGGTGGTGGCATGGTCCGAATTCCAGTTCATTCGTTCCGGGGGAAGTCGCGACGCCGTGGAGCTGTTTGTTCGCTGAATGGGATTCCGCATCGACAACTTCCTCGAAGATACAAGTACTGTACAGTACAAATATATTTCTCGTTCCCTAATTCCATACTGTATGAAGCTCCCAGCAAGTCCAGTTTCGGTGCAACACACATTACCGGTACAGCACTGTACCTCCGTACAGGCAGGGCTGACCATGTCAAGCTGGGATTGCCAGCACCACCAACATCATCGCGCATGCTACGGCGTCGATTGCCGACACCACCAGACGAATTCCATGATTTCCTTCACCACGCCCAGTCTCAGCCATTCTACTTCCTACTTCTCACTATAGTACTACGCGTATTGGTCGAGCATGATGGGCAGGAACGCATGACATTTGGATGATTGGGCTTGACCGTGTTCCTGCCCAACCGAGGAAACGCCCAGAGCCACTACCGGCCCAAGTTCTACAGCCTCGCCCCCCCCCCTCCTGCCCAAGGTAAGGTATTTCCTTGTACCATTCGTTTTGGTTCCCACTATTCCAGAGTTCCAGAGCGCTGCCACGCCGTCTTTATCGCAGCTATCGCTGTGGGGAGCCGCCTGCACCGTTCCTTCCTAATGAGTTAGGCTCCAATCATTCTATCTCGCCCAATAATGCCTGAACGCCGCCACAAGCAACCCAACTCCAAACACTCGCTCTGCAGGCCTCGTCGTCGTCTGAAGGGGAGGACCCTGATGTTCCAAGTACAGTACATCGCCGAGTACAGTAGCTTCTCAAGAAGATCTTTCATTTGTGTTGCCGAGTAAGCCCTATTATACACCAGTTTGTTTGAGTTCTTCCTTCGACGTGCCCAGCTTCGCAGAGTGGCAAATATCCAAAAACGAAGCATTTCCTGCATTGTCTGTTTATATCCTGGCCAGAACTCGAGATCCTCCCTGGATCGCCCTGCCACTGCTGCCAGACTTGCAGCTTACCGTACCTTCACGCTGGCGCTTCCATAGCGTATATAGATCCAGGAGGCAGATCACTGTATTTCCGAGGGACTATAAATTAGCGGCTTCAGTCCCATATCCAGAGCATAAAGAATCTTGACTACCTCGCGGAGTCAAAATTTCCTAGCTCAGCCCACCGCCTTGTTTTACTATCCATCCCATCCAGTACAAACATCCTAGGCAAAACCCCATCCTTACCTCGGAGGACACTCAGGACCCGTCATTGACCCTTAGGAATAACTTGCCCGTCAACCGAGAATCCGTTGGAGAAAACCATCTGTTTGATTTCCTTTCGTCTTGTTGTACATTCGCTCTCTCATTCTTCTTGCCGTGGAAACAATTGCCTGGAAATGATGGCCTCAAGAAGAAGCCTTCAAGTCCAACCGGACTACGGTCACGGACGTTCCATCTCGAGTTCGTTTGTGGACTCCTCGAGAAGGTACGAGATAATCCGATGATCAGGATGTGTGATTCAAGGCTAACCGTCGCAAGTTCTACGTATCCGGATGTCACCCGCACTGCGTATGACAGTTTATCATATTACCCTACGTCGAGGTAAGGTTGTTGTGCCCAGAGCTTGAAGCCAAAACACTGAAGGTCCATCTCCAAGCGCCTCGTATATTGCGGACGTGCCAGCTTCAAGTTTTAGTCCGATTCCCACTTCCTCCGGCCCCTCTCTCCTACATTCAGATCCGATGTACACTCCCAGCGGCTACAACGCCGGCCCATCCTCAGCCATCTATGGATCTGCTGGACCTGGGTATGGGTCATATACCAGCTCAGCCTCAACTTGGGAACCTCAAGGCAGAGTCTCTCCTGAGAATTATTTGGATGATTATGTTTCTTCCCCAGGTCCCGCAGACTATGCAACCGAATCATCATCAAGCAAAGCTTCCGGAAAGTCCAAGTCCGATAGCAAAGGGCATTCCCAGCAAAGACGGCCATCCAACCGGGATGAATTTGACGGCCCACATCAATTTTTGCAACGACCCCCTCCTGAATACATCGCCCAGCAGGAGAGAGATCTGCCACATCTCCCCACCAATCTCATCGTTCACGAGCAGGACAATATCCTCACCAGGGTGAACGACCGGCTTTCTCAATGCGCCTTTGATTTTGTGGCCAAGTATCAATTTCCAATACCTCTAGCCAATGGAGAATTAAGACCCGTAGAAAGACCCCAAGACCGGGAGTGGACTGAGTGGGTATATCTCCTGAAACGACTTGCTACCAAGAGACGCATTCCGGCAAGGGTGCTTTACAATGGCCAGATCAAACAATTCATTACCATATTGGAAAATTCCTTGGAAATGCGGCATGCTGCCAAGCATCAATCTCGCCCTCTGAAAGATGACAGGAATATTCTTCAATTGATATCAGCTGGAATACAAGTCGCGAAGATCCTGAAAGATTCCAGTGCCATGGAGTATCTGGATCGATTATACGTTACCACCGAGAAGCAGATCCAGGAAAGAAGCCTTAGCACCCGCTATCGTTCTTGATGGAGTTTTCTGCGTTATGTTTGCATATTTATACGTTGCACTTGTGTAAGTGTTAGGAGCCTTTCGACATATATTCGGTTCGCTATGCACTTTGGCCTAACCTCTCTTTGTGCATCCTCTATTGGATCATGTTCTGGAACTACCAGGAATTCTCTTTTCATTCTCTGCTTTCTATTGAGCCATCTGTGAGAGCTGTGCCGCATTCAAGGACCACTGATCACACACTCAACCCCATTTTGGAGACTTCCAGGGAAAATGCCCACTTGCCACAGGATTTTGTTGTTCGGGAAGCCACGACCTGGAGTTCGGGTGACTCTTTTCCGAGCCTTGGGAAACTGATACGTCGGACAGGCCAATCAATTCCTTGCTGGCACGAGTTCGCGGAGCGCTGGGGCTGAAATCGGTCAAACTTGGAGTGAGAATGCGATACCACGTGGCGAAAGTTTTGAGTGCACCATTTTGGAGGGAGTACCGAATATTGTGACAGATACAGATTAGTTCCAGACTTCTCACCTTTTTGATGGCTGTCGTTCGACGTATCAAACGGTTTTTTGTTTTCGCTTTTTTGTTTTCGTTTTTGCATTGGGAGGCAGCGACGAATAGCTTTTCAGTACCGCGAAGCCGGGCGTCGGGGCGGGTTTTGATTCTGAATTATTTGCAGCAGGAGTGTTGGACATTGGTTGCGGTGACGAAAAGGGCTTGGTGGGGCAAGGTGCTGGTGCTTATGTGTGTAGAGTGTGTTGGACGCCTGTCATCCAGTAACAATTCTCACTCAATATATTTACCCGCTCCCCACATGTTCCAACGTGCCCAATTAAGCAAGGGTGCTTATCAAAAACCGCACAGAGGGGTGACCTTGGCGAGCGCCACTCGGTATCCAGAAAGGTAATATCGGTAAGGTGCAGAGCCTCTTCAAGTATGTCCTTCTAGGCATCTGCTCCCAGAGGCAGACTTCTTCTCATATCATATATTTGAACATGACGCTTGCGTTGGTGGTCTAACAATAAATACTGTGTACTGACTTTGCCCGAATTGCATGCTCTCATTGGACACCGAGTATTCAAAGCCACAGCCTCGTGTCCCATCGACCTGCTGCCTGATCTCTCCGAGCTCGAAATATATCCATTGCTGCTCGAATTGGGCCGTTGAAAACATCCCTAGAATGGCAGGCATCAATGGTCCCCCAAGGAGCCTCAAGCACCGCAACCAGCCTCAGCAGAATGTGCAATCTCAAATCGAGCCTCATCTGGCAGAGCCTGGTTCTTACCCAACCGAGATGATCCTCGATGGTACGACCTCAGGCTACAATGCGACGACCTCAGATATGATGTATGATACTGTGTATAGCGGGGAGCCTGGATACTACATGGACATCGCAGGCAGCGAGAAACAAGGGTCGAATCCGGATGCTATGAGTTTCGTCAATCTTGGGCCAGGTACTAGTATCATGACGCATAGCTCCAGCAGCTATGTGATGGTGCACAAGAGAGTGAACTCCAATGAATCTAACGGGACGTCAGCAGAGGGTTCAGAGAACCAAATGTACTCGGTTCCCCCGAGCTGTGGCTCTGCAGATTGGCACCATGGCGCTGATTTCGCTATCGATATGGATCCCACAGAGGAGGACCCGTTTCAGACAATGGCACCACATGACCCGAAAAACCTTCTCTCTGGCATGTATAGCCCGGGTATGAGCTTTTTGAATCTCCCCACCTTTCACAAGCTAATTGGTTTAGAGCCAAGACCAGTCCCAAATCCTTATTCGGCAGAAGAAACAGTCAGTGCTAGTGGTGGAAGTCCGGCAAGCCACGAATACATGGACAACTTCACAACGAATTCCATTAACCAGCCAAGGACATTTACTTTACCTTCTAGGTCTTCCGATGACCCGTGGACCCACTGCGAGCCCTATCGTGTTCCACGGTTTGATCCCGGATATACTGTTTTCGCGCCTTCGCCTGGGCCGGCAGTAGAGAACGACCAAGAAGTTCGTTCGGGAATTTCGAAGCAGAAAGTTAATTCAAGAGATCAAGGCCCTGGCTCCATGAAATCCATCTACAAGGGAAAGGAGCGGGCCAAAGAGCGTGGGTGGGAACACGCCGTGGTTCAAAAAGGTGGGCTGCAACTGATAATGAACCCAGAAGAGCAGACAGGCCAACGTGGAGGGTGCCGAAAAGGAAAGCTGGATCCAGAGGCTGCAGAAAAAGCTCGTAAAATCCGCAAAATAGCAGCATGCTGGAACTGCTGGATCCAGAAAGTCCCTGTAGATAGGCCTCGGAACCCACTACACATAACCGTAGACTAACAATTCAATAGTGCTCGGTGGGAAAGCCGTGTGATCGCTGCAGGAAACACTTTTCACCATCTGCAAACAACCTTTGCTGCAGGTCCCACTTCAAAGAATATGAGCCCGCGCTCTTCCCAGGTACGACCTCTTTTGGATTTTATTTGGATCCAATACTGACGGTGTAAGAATACCTACATTCCCACTTTAAGAAACGTAAGATCGAGGATCTCGTCAATGAGCACACCAGTGGCTTCAGCGACACTGTATTGGAGATCGACATCGCAACAGGAGAGTGTTTCAAGCCGATGAGGTTGTCGGCCAATGTTTTCAAGCCAAAAACATGGGAGCTCTTAAGTCAGCATCGCCTAGCGACAGAACAGGAAGAACAGAACTCGCCACTCGTACTGCAAATCAGTGCCCCAGTTGGCCTTCTTGGCCTATCAACTTCGGAAATGAAAGATAAATGCAAAGAACATGTCGCAGAGATGATCGCAAACCCAGAGTATGTTGAGCAAGTGACTGCTGGGTGCAATAGCCAGATTCCGTACAGCATCTTGGCAGCGGCTACACAGTTCTCAAGGTATAAAGACGTAAGTTTTGCATTGCCGCATATGCAGAAGGTGCTAATAGACTCATAGGTACCACTCGTCCGCAATGTACTAATGCTTCATGCAATCAACTACTTCATGAAAACCTTGATCACCTTCTCGGACGAATCTGCAAGAAGTGTATATCAAACCCTGCAACCTTTTGGCGGGGCCCTCGAGCCGTACCTCTCGTCTCGACTACTCAGTCGCCAGATCAAGTACGCCATGCACAAGCTAAGCCGAGAGATAACCGTCGAGGTCCTTGAAGGCTTGGAGCGAAGCATGAGATCGAGAACAAAGGATTCATGGCCCATGTCATTCTGCGCATTCCTCGTCCTTTGCCTCTGCATGGAAGGCTTGCAGGTTGCCTGCGATATATACGTTGTCTGTGACATCGAGAAATGTCAGAAGGATGGTTCCAACTCGGCGTACAGCCGTTTTCAGAGTTACCAGGCGTCCACCAAAATCGATGAAAACCCCTTCAGCCAGTGCCAGAGACTGTTCCACGACATATATAGATCGCACAAAGAGTCGAACAGAGGCGCAAGAGAGGCAGGGTTTAATCCGCTTCGGAACCTAGCAAATAACGATACGAGCACAGGCCTCGAACCAGCAGCAGATGTCATGGTGAAGTCGATATATCAGATGATCTGCCAGTCATGTAAGGAGTTCAGCCCACTAAGCAAGGATAAACATGCTGACTTGCACAGATCCTGAAATCATGGACCTTTCCGAGCGACCTCCTTTAATCAACAATGGATATTTGTTTGACCCGGAGAGTATCAAAACCAACGGAACAGGCCGCCTGGTTGCGAAATTCTTGAGGTCTTTCTTCCCCGATCACTGCTGGCCCGCTGCGTGATGCTGGATTACATTCTAACTTGTCATGAACAAACTTGGGTCGGCGTGGGAAGGTGCAATGATTTAGGAATTATTGTGCACCAGGTGATATTATTTGCATTTATGGAGTTGGAGATCGCCGCCGCAAGTCTCAGACATTGGTTGGCAGGTTTGCGGAGGATATAACGACAGTTGTAATGAAAGCTTTCTCGGAATAGGTCGCATCATCTCAAATAGGGGCTGCGAAGTTTGTTTGTCCTGATTAGTCCTCCTAGCGCACTTGTCAACGCCAGCAGGGTGGATAGGACTGGCTGTCTAGGCCGATGGTTCTTTATCCCACGAACGATAATTTAAAATAATTGACGCTCAAGTCCATGAAGAGGCGCAGGAGGTGGTAATATGTGGTTTGTATTGGAACGGTAATGGAAATAAGAAACAGAAGCAGGAGACGAATACTCGACACGTGAAATGTGGTACGGCGTGCCTTTGCAGGTGTCAGCTCTAGGTACTGCGTGCGCTGATGATGGCAACAGCAGCGACAACGTTGATCATGGCGAATACGCAACCACAAAGTAGAGTAGAGGCATGGTCATGGTCATGGTCGATGATGCAAAATGTTGCGTTTGGTTTTCGTGAGGAAGAAGAATAGAAGATGCGGTTGTGGAAAATTTAAACAAGAACATGAACACTAGCGGGGCGGGGCGGGGTGAGCTTAAGCGAATGCTTACTAATCGGCGCTATTTGCGTGCAGTAAGCAGTCCAGTCAGTCCAGTGTGTCCTAGCCTGATTGGATTGGTTCTTCACTTCTTGCGCGGATCTTCGAATCAAACCTTTATTACCAGTAAACTACCCATGTGTAGAGACGGAGGCCAGAACCTTAAGGACACAGTCCAGCGGGTCTCGTAATCCATAACCAAAATAGCAGGTAAAAGCAAGATGTCACATCGTGAGTGTGTTGTGCACTTGCAAACCCAGTGCATGAAGCCCAATTTCTCCTCATTTCGGAATAGAAACTCCCTTCAAACCCCCAAACTCCACACTACTACCAGACCATTACTCCAACTCCCAAACTCAAGCAAACATATCAATCAGATCATTAACCCACTCCACTACCTCCACCCCCCGCCTCAGTACCTCGTTTTTCTTAAAGCAACCCCCTTCCTTATACAGCTCAATCTGTTGCTCAATAAAACTTCTGTCTTGGGAATTCTACCCCCTATCAGCACGCCTACCTTAACCCTCCCCACAACTCGACCAAGACTTCGGGTAACTAAACAAAACAAAACAAGCAGGGAAAAAGACAAGGGGACATACAGTCTTCCTACTAGCCCACAGCGCCTGCAACCACCCCAAATTCTCAAACACAGCACTCTGCGACGTCCAGCGGTACTTCACCTGCCGTTCCTGGATCGGAAAGAGGAAGTTTGCTGTCGAGGAGAGGAAGGCGTGGTATTGGATGGTTGTGACGGTGCAGTTTTGCTCCTGACTTTACGTTAATGATAGGGACGGGGAGATGTGGGGAGTGGTTGGGGTGGGAAGGAGAGGTTTACGGGAGGCTGCTCTGTTAGATCGAGAGGCTTTTCTAATTCGGTCAAGAGGGATGAGCAGAGGAGGTAGAGGGAAGCTGCTATTGTCTGTCGGACTCACATGATTAGCAATAAACTCAAGGCAAAGTCTGATATCAGACACAGATACACCCCGCATGCCAGCGCCCTCAATTGTACCCTGCTTCACCTAGGCCCTTGACTGCATGCATCATCATACCCTGATTTTTTCATCCCAATACCGCAAGATATGAATGTAAAGTAAGAACAAGACAAATGACTTACATCTTCAACCTCCATCTCATCCTCATTCCCAGCCCTCAGCATCCTCTGATCCCTCGCCATCCCAACGCCTTCCCCCAACACCGCACTTTCGTCAACAATATGCTCCCTACACTCATCCGTAATCACCGTAAGATTCTTCATCGCTTGAAACGTGAGAAGCGCGCATGTCAGGTGCGCGTAGCACGCCAGGGCTAGTGCCGCCGGCAGGATGGAAATGCGCATTTGCTGAGGCTAGAGTATTAGTTGTTTGTTATAGAGGTACCCGTACGCTTTATGAGAATGTCTAAAATAGAGCATGGGCTGTATCAAAAGGAGGCAAGGGAAACAGACGGATTATTGTCGATAACGATGAGGTATCGCAGATGTTTGGTCACGAGGAATGGAGGGCCAGGCCAGGACTAATTTTGGCATGGACTTGGTAGTGTCGAGTGTCGAGTGTCGCCAAGAAGCGGAAGCCTGTAAAGTACAACTCTCCCAAAGTGGATACCGAAGTAAGTATTACTTGTATAACAAGGCGCCCTTTGAATGATCTCCACGTGGCCAGTGTTCGTACCGAGGCACTAGAATAGTTTCTGGTGTTTCAACATCTAGGGTCACCATGTGGATAAAAGACTAAGTTTTCGATAGTCCCATGCTATACACGCCTCTGGCTTCGGCAAAATCTGCCCTGGGAGTTAATAGGGAAATCACACATGGCATTACTGGGAACAACGGTCAAATTTATCATGGCAGGCCTATATTTCACTATTCTTTCATCAGCCCTGTCACCGCTGACCTTAGCCGGCAGCAACATGCTCGTCGCATCTTCACCTTTGTCTGTCAATCCATCCCCTCCCCTTTTCGTTCATCGTCCCCTCATCTCTCCTTCGATATGTACCGACAGGGAACAACGACAACCAGCCATCATCAATCAATCTCCTCGAGAGGGCTTCTTGCCGTCACTAATTAATATAACTTAATAAAGAGAAGCGTTAGAAGACAAGGAAAAAATATATTCTCAAGACAATAAAACATGAAACCCTCCGCTAAGCAGACGAAAGGTTTAACTCTTTAGTGAGTAGTGCAAAAAACAAGTGAAACAATAGTAACAATGAAGCAGAGCCAAGCCGCTTTTGCTTTCGTGGGCCTCATCCTGCCCGGCTAGCCATATCGAAAATCCCGCTTGACGGGTCACTACTTCTACAAGAGCGACTTCAAAGACGAGAGATGCAATAAGGTGACGGTGTAATGAATGACCCATATGCTGGTATAAGTGAAGAACCGCCGTATTTTGCATGATTAACGCCGAGTGTATCCGAGTCTAAAGAAATTCTTGTACGCATACAGCACAATTAATGCCGATGATTAAATGAGACCACACAGACGGAGGTTTTCTTGGATGATTATATCTGCCAAATATTAGTCTAATACTGCGATGGGGAATCTGGGAGCTTACCATTTACGGCTGCCATCACGAATCGGATCTGGGTGGTATCGGTGGCACAGGTGAAATGTGTATAAATCTGCTTGGTCTCGTGCTGGTTCAAGCTGACGAATCGGTTCAGGATGTAATCGCATGCTGCTCCATAGTCCTCACCTCCCTCATAATCTGGGAAGTAGTTCTTCATTGGGCTGACTGGTAGCTTCTCCTTGAATCTATCGATCTTGTTCAGGAACAGAATGATGGATGTTTTGATGAACCACCTCGAATTGCAGATGGAGTCAAACAGAGTAAGTGCTTCCTGCATACGGTTGACAGTCTCATCTTCGAAAAGAAGTTGGTCGTACTCGGAGATGGCGACTAGGAAAAGGATTGTGGTGACATTTTCGAAACAGTGGATCCACTTCTTTCGTTCCGAACGTTGTCCTCCAACATCGAACATACGGTATGTAAGGTCCCCGATAATGAAGGTAGTCTCGGTGATACCGGTAGTCTTGACACGCGAACGCAGAACGTCTTGGTCATTTGGCATGTAATCATGCTCGGCGATCCGGTCGATGTTATCAAAGTAGCTGAAGTGGTGGGTCAGCGACATAGCAGACATCATGTTTATAGGTACTTACTATCTGGCGGAATCGTTCAATTGGTACTCCCTCGATCGCTTGAAACAATCTTGCACACCGGCGTCTTTCCACAAGGCTGCGATAGCTGTGCCCACCTCCGGCGGTAGGTTGTCGCCTTCGATCTGGGCTGGCTGCATGAAAATAGTCTGAACATGGTATTCTGCTCTTTGGTCGTCCAAAGGAAGCTCTAGTGACTCCATAGCCTCGAGAATGACCCGCATTGACTGTACTGTGTTGGAGAAAATGATCTCTTTGAAGTTCTCTCGCTCATCGCGGGAATAACCACCCTCGTGAATGAGCTTCATTTGTTTCAAGATGGTCGATTTCCCGGATTCACCAGCTCCTAGTCTTAGTATTAGCGATGCGCAAAGGAAACAAGCATGAATTGGGTTTGCTGACCGAGTAAAAGCATCTTGATCTCATTGCGTTGAAGCATCTTATCCCGCTTCAATTGATTCTCGATCTCCTCATTCCGGGCCTTGCCCTCCTTCTCCTCTGTGCTCATACCACAACCCATCTTGGCTGATTATTAGAATGCGATAGAGAGTGTGTTCGTGTCGTGTCGTTGTGCTTCTGTCGAGTCAAGCGCAGTCGGCGAAGAAGTTGCGATCTGCGTTCAAATTTAGTTAGCGAGCCACCAGGAAATCGTTGACGGCTGAAGCTGAAGAGAATTGCGCGGTTCAAGTCTGCGATGCTGTCGCTGACGATTGTGACAACGATAGAGGAAGCTGTGTCTGGTCTATCCCGCTGCCGTCGTAATTCGTCGATGGGATCGAGGGAGGAAGAAGGTGATTGCGGTGCGGTGCTGCGAGGATTGACTCGCAACGCAGTGTGCCGCCGCGCTTTTTGCGGAGACGAAAATGAAGAAGAGATGGCGGGAAGAACATACCTATTATTCAGTGGCAGCAGATGCCTGGTCGGTAATCGCCGTCTCGATGACCAGAGGATGAATACTGCGAATTGTTGAGTTGGTTGATGATGTTTGTACTGTAATGCAGACAAGAAGCATCAACAGTTTGGTTGGATTGGAAATAGAAAGGAGACAGAAATCGGAGGTAGAGGTAGGTACTGTGACATTAGATTACTCCTTAGGTACGGAGCGATTCATTCGCAACCACGCTGGCGCTAGTCTGTTTTGGAAATTGAAGCGGACGGGGGTGGGGCGCTGCAGAAAAAGGAGCCACAGCTGAGCCAGCTAAGACTGCTAAGTACAGTACCTCCGTACCTGGGAGCTGGGAAAACAACTACTCCGTAATAAAGCTCCGGATCGACTTGACTAGGTACTATGCAAGATTGTAGATTTACGCTATGGAGTAGGTTAATAAAGCTGTAGAGAATCTTTCAACTGAGCATCAACAAACAATACGTGGTCAAACAATACATTCTTCTATTGATTCCGTTGTTTACTTATTTTATTTTACCTGTTGATCTATTCATTCATTCTTTCCCTCCCCTTTCTCTCCTCTACGCCGACGCCTCCCTCCACATTATTAAGCGAGAGTAGTTATTTCAGTTCAATAGTGTTCAGCCAGGGAACAAGGATAAGCTGGCGACACTGCCGCTCGTTAATTTCTTACGGAGCCCGTATATCACGGTTATCACCGTCTGTGGTTCGTGATTTGGCAGTTTAAAATCCCCGGCGCGGCCATCGAAGATCAAGATCAAAAGGGGGTGGGCTTCGGCTCTCTTCTCCTTTCCTCCTTTCCTCCTCTCCTCTCCTCTCCTCTCTTCTCTCCTCTTTGTTGAAGATGCCCTCCCCTTCGCCCTTTATGTCTGCAGTCAGCATTACTAGCATACCAAAGGATTCGTATCACGCACCACCTTCTGGAGTCCCTACCCCATACATGACCTTGCCTTTCTTAGGTAAATACAGTCCATTTTCTTCACTCAAACAATGGCTTTTAATTCGCATCACTTGTCGTAAAAGTACCTCCGTAGTGAAAGAAGCTCTGGCCAGGCTGTCGAAGATGGGCCCGCAGCCAGCGGCTCAGTAAATTAATCCTTCGGTACCCTCCGTATGTACCTACGAGTCCCCTGCCCTGCCTTACTCTAGTGCAATGTGCAAGTGCATGCAGATGCGTGAGAGCCGCCGTTCACCATGTTTCTGTACAGTACGGAGTAGGGACTGAGTACCTTATTTTAGACGTCGATCATCAAACCCTGTGACTGTGACTATGGGGAAAGCCATACGACTGTACTCGCTTTTTTTTTAAGTCTGACACTCCCCACTACTTAGCGTAGATCTCTAGATCCTGCGTATATGACTGGCCTGTAACCCTAGTATATGCCTCTAGATAGCGGGACTAAACTAATCTTAAAGTGAGACTTCTTAACTAGAGCCCTGTCTTTAGTTGAATCCAAGCTCTTTGGGTGG
>QGMF01000153.1:0-56995 GCA_007821475.1 Lachnellula arida
GGAGGATGGGTACGCTGTGTGGCTCTGGTGGTCGGCGCTGTCTAGGTCCACGCCATTCCAGCACGTCGGGAATCGTATGGTCGCCATAATGCCACCTGCGCAGGTAGTGTTTGGGAACTGGGTAGTCCCGGCATTTCGAGTCCACGGGTTTTCCAAGCATGTAAAGAAAAGCAAAGGGTACTCCTCAAGCTGGGCCGCAGTTTTGAAGGACGGGTTGCCAACCGTCATGCGGAATCCGGGTGCGAAGGCAGTTACACTGCCGTTAGTCAGATAGTATACAGTTTGGCCACCGTTCGAAGCGTTGAATCCAAGTCCGTCGCCAATAGTGTTAACGCGCTTAAAGGTCCCGTTCTGCGCTCTGAAGAAGAGCACAGCGGTCCAGTAGTTGGAAAAGTCATCGAGTGGTGTACAGGTGGTGCATGTCGCGGTGCTCGGTATATCGTGGACACTAGTATTCATAGTGACGTTAAAGGCGTCTCCGCCGGAAACTTGGTGAAGGTGAGGTGATGGTGCCACTCCAGGGAAGACAACGCTGGTAGACAAGAGTTACTGGTCACTCTGCTAGCCACCTAATTAGTCAGGAACTCACGGATCAAGACGCTCGACTACGAGCTCGGAGCAGGAGAAGCGAAGCATTGCGCCGGTGGGAAGAAACAACCAGTCGCTGGCGTTGACAGCGCCCGTAAAGGTCGCCGTGCCAAGAAGAGCTCGCCAATAATGCATCTAGATTTCCGGGCTACGACTGAATGTTGAGGACGTGTCAAGTGTGTGCAAGGGCGGCAGTGTAGATAGAAATATATCTCTTATAGTAGCAATCGATTGCGGCTTCCTCTTTATAAACTCTTCTTTTTAATTGAGCCATAACGCTATACAGCACTAGATCTACTATGGTTAGTACTTTCCTTGTCATCACACATGATCTCGTGAAAGACCTGGCTGCTTTATGGAACCGGAAACTTGGTCATCACATCACATGATAAGACAATGGAATTGAAGTCTCAAGGAACTAAGCGGCTAATCTGCTGTACTGGAAGTATCTGCTAGCTTCTGCCAGTATTTACCAGCGTGTTCTACAACGATGACGAGCCCCCTTTTCCACGAAGTCGAGTCATACGAGAGACAATGGGATTCTTTCGAGGATGACTTACCTAGCTAACTTGGTGGTACAGTTAAAAGCAAATTGGGTGTTGCCAAACAGTTAATTATTTTAACTAGGCTCCACTTTTGAATGTTGTGGCTGTGCCACTCCCTGTCTTGTATGTCACAATCATGAATCCTTAAGGGCATGGCCCAGTATAAGGTCGAATCAAATGTAATTCTAAGCTAAAGCGGAAAGAAAGAAAGTCTAGAATACAGATTTGTGGGAGCGAATATGTATGTGGTTTCAACTGCTGACCATTTGACATAATGTAGGCTGACAACAGTCTTGGCTGAGCGTTGGGCTTAGAAATAATATAAACATGTCCCCAATCTAGAATTGCTGCAGTCTTCTAAGGTCAATTGTTTTTCTAAAATTCCAATTTCATAATAGCAGCTGATTCAACGCTCATGGCCAAAAATAGCTTCTTTGCCGCGTCCACGGATGTGAAAAGACTTACAACGTCTCATGACGATCTTACTGGAGAACTGGAGGAATTTGTTAATAATCATCCAATAGTAATCAAGCTGAAGTCACAACCTGAGCTCTCAAAGTCATTATTAAAGTCGGAAATACGGCATAATTTTATTGGACGAACTCTTGTAGGCCCTGGAAAGGTTGTAGTATCACCATTAACATGGATCGAAACGGGCGGGAAATCTCTAGTTCAAATATCCTACTTGGGAATGGATTTGTGTGGGCATCCTGGTATCGTCCACGGGGGGATGCTTGCAACAATGTTGGACGAGGGATTTGCAAACTGCTGCTCTGCTGCATTCCCAAACAAGAACGGCATGACGGCTAACCTGAATATCAACTACCGAGCTCCGGTTTTTGCCAGAAATTTTGTAGTGCTGCGAGCGAACACAACCAAGGCGCAAGGTCGGAAAATCTGGGTTGAAGGACACATTGAGACTCTGGTAACCGAAGGAGAGAAACCTATTGTGTTGGTAGAAGCATCTGCTCTCTTTATTGAGCTCAGACAATCGGCTGTAGGTGCTAATCTATCACTCTTGTATGCAGCGAGCTAATTTTATGACGAAGACACAACCAGAATAAGCTCTCTGGCATCAACTTCAAATGGCACGTAGGGGTTTTGACTTTTCCGCCTGTAGCGTGTGTTCTTGAGATACTGTAGCATATCAAGTGTGAAGATAAAGTTAGATTGCTTCTCATCCGGGTGACTCAAATAGAGACTACCTAAGCTTAGATTGTTTCGAATATGTATTTGGAACGAAAAGATAAAACCAGAAGAGGACAGCCGGTTTCTTGCATGTGGGAAAGGGCGTAAACAACCATACATCAATTTTTACTGATACCCTTAAGGTCTATACCAAAGAAAAAGAGACTGCCCTCTTAGTACAATGCAAGTCCTGGCACCTACAAGATCTATATGAGATGACTAAATGAAAGAGACTCTCGCAATATATTTCTATATTTATATTGTATTGTATTGTATTGTATCATGTCATACACTGTCCCAGTTTCGCTTAGCGAATGGTATGCAGGAGTTCTACATGAACCACCCCTCCCCCCCCCCACCTCCATTTGACCTGCCCAGCCGTTCCTCCATTGCTGTAACACATTGAATGAACTGCTCGCTGTCGCTGTCGGTCCTGGCTCTGTCCTACCATGCTACCTACTAGACCCCGTCTCGCAGTGGCAGCTCTGTGAGATTGGGTTTGGTTGGTCGTGGTTGAGGGGGTCTGTTCCGCCTGTGGCTACCTGACAGAAACCAATATCTGTCTTGTCTACTATAAGCTACTCTACTCGATGCAGCGCTGTATAATTACAGCTGTCTGTGATTTCCTCAAAGTTGATGTTGAGGACCAGTCGTCTCTGGGTCCAAAGTTGGTGCTTGAGGTTTTGATATTTAATAATTAATGTTTGAATTGACTGAAAAGTGGGGCCGTGGGTGACGAAGTTTCGATTTTCTGGGATTTGAACTTGAATTTTAAAGAGGGTTGATCTGTGGTGCAGAATCTATACGCAACCTAAAACCAGATCGACCTCTTGATGAAGCTCTTATCGATGTTCTTCCTAGTCTCTTAAACTCTGCCGAAGATTCGATATACTTCGGTACTAAATTCTACTCGGAACTCCTGGAGACAGGATACGGAAGAACTGGGAAATGGATCCAAGGGAAACCGCAAGAGAAAGGGTATTGGTTCTTCCCTATATATGTCAATGAGGACGGGGACGAGGACCCCAGCGGCGTTGTTGTAATTGTGAACTGGTACAAGGGCTGGATTGAGTATTATGACCCGAGATGTTCTAATTATCTGGCTCTAAAGGGACCGCAGCAACAGAGTGACGACAATAGGTATGACGGCGACTACATCTTAAGGTTTCTTTGCCTCTGTACAGTTCGAGCGGAGATACCTTCAGACCTGGATGTAATGGCGACCAGACGGCGTTTCTTCGAAGTGTTATCGAAGGCTGCAAATGCCATCAAAGCATGTTGAGCCTTAGATTGAGTTTTGAGTCTTAGTTACATTTCAGACAGGTACATAATACGAATTGGGTCTCAATCTCCTATCCACAGTTGAAAACTAACTTCAGTCAAGCTAGACACCTTTCTGAAGCCTGTCACTAGTTCTGACATCTGTTTTTTATTCAACTATTGTTCGATATCGTTCATCGAAGACGGCACTGCTTGAAGATGTTTCCGAATAGGAAGACAACCGAAACCAGGGCCGAAAAAGAAAACTGTCCAGCTCATTTTAAAGTTTTGCTTTGGTCGACAACCAGCAAATTATCGACTAAATGGTCGATAGAGGCCGAAAAATAGGACAGACGTGACAATAGCCGCAAAAGTTGATTGTCCCGACTAGGTTAGTTTGGTGGTGGACCTGGTTTGGCTTGTTGAGGAGGGGGTGACTGGTAAGATTGGTACGGGCGTTATGATTATTGTATTATCGAGTTTTCTGTTTGGGATAAGCTTCGTATCTAGAGCCTAGTTGGGGCATAAATCTAGGTCATGATGACCTCTTCTATTGACGACTATCTTGGAATGGATGACAGATTTGTCTTCCGTAATGTTTCCACCCCTCAAGTGTATGAAAGACAACCAGTCGAATTAGTTTTATATGGAGCATGAAAACTTCCGCGAGGAGCTTCACTGATAAAGCTTTTTGGAATTCGGCTTTCATTTCCTAAAATCTAGGCAATATGGTCGGCGGTACAGTGATTCTTTCACGGACTCCTGATTGGAATCATCACCCATGGAGAAAGCTTATCGAAGTATTTCCAGAAGTCTATAATCTCCGAACTGTTCAAAATTTCTGGTTAGAGACGTTGAAAATTCTCGATAGCGGGGAAGAAGAAGCTTTGCAGAACATTGCTCGAGATCTAACAAACCGCGACTTGTTTGGTTATCAGCATATCGAAGCAATTATAGAGATTGACCCCACACATCATAACATTCTCGAATATGCAGAACCATTCCTACTCGTGATATCGCATACAGCACTATTAAAATGCACATCAATCAAACCCAATGTTAACGACCTATTCGAAATCATACATGGAGACCGCCGGGGGCTGACCTTCCTTACAAATGTCTGCATTGCCATTCTTGCAGATTGTGAGTCACATGCAAGAATGTACTCTATGGAAAAATATTTGGTGGCAACAACTGTTGTTCTTTGTGAAGTTGTCAGCCATGAGAAGCAGGTACATTTCAGCAACAGAATATCCCACTTGCTTAATTTGATAGAGCGAATACTCCTCGAGGCTCAAATCCTAGAGGAATCTAGCTCTTACAACGTCGTGGCAAATAGAATTCAAAGACTGAAAAGAAAATTTTGTCATCTGCAAATAGTTGGTACCGAGACAGCTGGAGTAAAGGCTAGTTTAACAGGAACATTCGGACAGCATGATAGGCCGGATCTCACAAAGGTAGAGATCCTTCCGACTTATGCTGACCTTAGAAAGATACAGAGGGAAGCTCTTCCTTCCTTCAATTTCGATAAACCATGCTTCTTTGCAGGAGTTGAAAGACTTATTGATTCCCACTTTCGCCTGTTGCGGCACGATTCTCTAGGAACAGTAGAGAAGCAGCTTAGCAAGCTGCTCCAAATGTTACGAGACGATCCAAACGTCGATTTCAAAAGCTCAAAACATCTGAACTTCGAAAAGGAAGGCTTCTTTGTCTATGACAATGTATACATACAAAGGCTTTTATTCGACCAACGCTGTGGACTTCAGGCTCAATTGTGTTTCCGATCACGGCAATCTGGAAGTCAACAACGATCTAAAGAGGGGTTTGGGGTTGGAGAGAAAAGAACTATGCAGCCAGGATCCTTGATATGTCTAGTAACAACTCATGTGAAGATGAGGTCTATTGTGTTCTTCACTATATCCGCCGCTAAAGGGCCTCCTGTAACTAGCTCCGATCATCAGCATATTACTGTGATGGCGAGAATTGCAGAAGAGGAGACCCAAAAGAGAGTCGATCATCTATTACAACTTACCTGGCAGCGAAAAGGTGTTCGAAGCATACTTGTGGAGTTCCCGGGAGTTCTGCCTCCTACTTTCATCCCTATACTCAAGAATCTTCAGCAAATGCAGCGCGAAAGCCGGCTCCCATTCCAGCAGTGGATTGTACCTCAGAATCACTTAAAGACGCCTATTGATATACTGCCACCTTTATATGCACGTGCTACTGGGTTCTTCTTTTCCCTGCGGAATCTCTTAATTAACAAAGCTGAAGGTTTCAGACTCCGCTCGAATGATTACAGGAATGACGTGCGGTTGCTGGAATCGCGGACAGCCCTCGATCAAGGCCAGTGCGAGGCTATCATTACTGCACTTACACATGAATTCGCTCTTATTAGAGGTCCGCCGGGGACTGGTAAGTCATATATTGGTCTCCAACTAGTCAAGGCTTTGTTAGAAAACAAATCAAAGGCCCAGCTCGGGCCTATAATCATATTGTACGAGATATGACGTTAAACACTTAAATCAATATCACTGACAGTAAATACAGGTGTCATACCAATCATGCTCTTGATCAGTTCCTGGAGAGACTTGTGAATCAGGGAATTGATAATGTAATTCGGGTAGGCGGCCAAAGTAAATCTACTATACTTGCAAACAAAAATCTCCGCATTCGATCTCAATCTGAAGCGAAAACGATGACCGAGAGAACCATTCTTCGCGAAACCATTTCAAGGTTAGAAGAATATGAGGAAATGATCGCATATAAAGTCCGGCTACTGCGAGATGTTGGAAATCTCGAATGGTATGCTACTGGGATCTATTTGCAAAACACCTATCCGCAGGTATACAGCCAATTTGTGATGGTCAGTAATGGTAATGATGCCACAGGTGGCCCTGGTGATGCATTTGCCCAGTGGCGACTGGGATCTTCATCAAGAATTGTGGATGAGCCGGAAGAAACAATGGACATGATTTTGGAAAAAGCAAACGAGGACATACACCAACTGTCCATTCCGAGCCGTCATCGCCTATTGAAATGCTGGATGAGCGAAATGTTTTCACATTCAGGTAAAGAGCTTTTCGAGCTGTTAGAATCAAATAACGAACAAAAGCAACGTCGAGGCAACGTATACGAAGAGATTGACAGACGGTGCTTGAAAAATGCCGATGTTATTGGAGTTACCACAGCGGGATTTGCTCATAGGATATCCATCCTGCGGCACATAGATGCAAAGGTGACAATCTGTGAAGAGGCAGGGCAGATTTTGGAAGGACATTTACTTTCAGCTCTCTTGCCTAGCTTAGAGCATCTTATTCAAATCGGTGACCACTCTCAGCTACGTCCACCGATCAACGACTATAAACTCTCTACTGAAGGTCCATATGGCAGTCGTTACCAACTAGACAGGAGCATGTTTGAGAGACTGTCTATTTCCAATCATGGGAACCCCACGCTCTCATTTCTGAGTGTACAACGACGTATGAGACCTGATATATCAAGACTCCTCAAGGGGACAATCTACCCGGAGTTGAGAGATCATAAGTCTGTCAAAAATATTCCAGACGTTGTGGGCATGAGAAAAAGCGTGTATTGGCTTCACCACACGAATCAGGAGGATGATTTCGGACGAGTTCGGGCACACAAATCTTATAGCAATGATTGGGAGGTCGAGATAATTCATAGGCTTGTTCGACACATCGTCCGCCAGGGTGTTTACAGCCTCGACGACATTGCAATTTTGACACCATATGCTGAGCAGGAACACAAGTTAAAGGTAAAATTAGGGCAAGATTGTAACGCCTTTTCAGGTAGGAATGACCAACTTTTTGTTCCCGAAGCGGTAAATGGCGGATTAGATCAGAAGGTTTATCAACGAATCCGAATCTCGACCATGTAAGTCACATCTAGTATTTGATCACACATCTACTGATTCTGGATCTAGTGACGGCTTTCAAGGTGAAGAAGCCAAGATTAGTATTATTTCTCTGGTAAGGAGTAATCATGCCGGGAAAGTAGGGTTTTTAAGCTCCAAGAACCGTATCAACGTACTTTTAAGGTCAGAAATAATACCTACTTCATGAAATTAAATGTGGCTAATATATACAGCCGAGCGAAACATGGTCTTTTCATTATTGGGAACACAAATATTGCTGAGCGTGTTCCAATGTGGTCTCAAGTTATTGATATGCTCCGTACCTCAAACTCGGTTGGTACTAAGTTAAGTCTTCGCTGTCCTCGCCATCCAAATGTGAGAATGGAGGTTTCGCAGCCCGAGGTTGGTCAATGTGTCCTTTGCTACATTCTTGACCGCTTTCTGATTGTAGTAGGATTTTGATATCATCAGTCCGGAAGGAGGCTGTACCAGAGTTTGCAACAGGTAACACTCAAATCAAACAAGGGGATTATTTTAGATCTACTTACACTTCACTAGACCCATCCATAACTGCTTTGATTCATGCTTGAGTAGATGCCACTCGGAATACATTCATAGGGCTGTGAACTGCCCCGAACGGGTTCTAAATTCATAAAAGTTGTTCAGAGGTCGGCCATCGAAAGGCAGACTGCCGACAATAGTTCCCGACTACCACTTTGCAGCAAAGAGATCATGGACTATAACTCCACAGAAATCGGTCACAGATCAGTTTGAAAGGATGACGGCATTTACTTAGTAATAAAATAAGCTTACGAGTAAGGCTGAAACACAGAGGATCGCCGCATCCTCGGTTGGCCCACCTATATCAGCTCCACGCTCTCATCATTGATGCATATTTTCCACCACCATATCTCTAACACTGCTATCCAACCCCCATTTCGCATCATATCCACCGCTCCCTTAGTATCTGCGAACTGCGCATCCAAGCCAATTCCGCCTTATCCCAACGCCCACCACCTCGACGTCGCTGCCCTGCCTGTATCAAACGCCGCAGATCCTTTCACCACATCACCGCATTTTATAATGGTACCAATATACCGCGAAAGCTCGCGCGAGAAGTGAGAGCGAGAGTGCTTGATGGGAGGAGACTAACAGTCGTTGTCGGAGCAAGCTAGTACGTAAATACGGGGCAGGAAAGAGCAACGATGTCCTCTACTATTGTGCAGCACCACGACGATTGATTCCTGGTGGCAAACAAAGGATGAATTGAGGGGTCAATAAAATACGATGAGCGGCTCGATCCACATCTAAATGTATGGTGGAAGCTGGGACGCGCTGGCGCAAGTCGGAGGCGGCTAAAAGGGAAAGAGAAGGATGAAATGCACTCGGCACGGCAGAAAGGCGATGGACAATCATATAGCGCGGAAGACATATAGCGCGGAAGACATGGCTGGAGGGTTCGCGAAGTTGAAGAGGCAGACCGCAGAGGGCAGTGGCAGAGGCAGAGGCAAGCTTAGAAAGAGAGCTCTAAGATGGTCGACATAACCACAAGTAGTTCCGCGCAGTACAACACAACATAGCAGAATATGGGAAGGCGCAGCAACGCAGCCGCCAGCTTTTTCACATAATGGGATGATAAAATGAGGCATGAGAATGAGCGATGGCTATGGGCACGAGGTAAAAGGAAACATAAAGCTGTTTACTTTTGATCTCTGCTTCTGTAGCCATCACAGTACGGATGGATGGACCGTACCACACTACTAACGCGTTGTCCTGCCAGAGGCGGAATGGGTCTGCAATGCGCATAGAATGGGAAGGAAGATAAGGAAGGAAGATGAAGTGTAGACTGGACAAGCAATTGGTGAGTTTGCATACCTCGGGATAGTCATGAGACATCTTCGGGTGAGTTCATCCACCATTGGACGCGCTCACATCATGTTGAGGCGAGCACTTAGGATTGGAACTTGGCGTGCTCGTGCGAAAGGGCTGTCTTTGCGGCTCTCAAGGCTCTGGAGATCTCTATGTCCGCTGCTATCGGCCACTGCCCTTCAAGTGTGCCAGTCCCTCGAATGGTCGGTTCTCTCCTACGGTCCTAACCCTCGGGTCTGAAGGCCGTAGGAGAGAACCGACGAATAGCAACTACCAGACGCGCAGACGTTGGTGACGTACTTGACCTGTCGTACACTGTTAAGCATCTTTTGTACTTGCGACATGGAGGTCTAATAAAGCCCGAAGGCCTTATCTGAGCCTGTCTGTAGATGAATGAAAAAAAATTCAAAGTTTGTACATGGCACCTGTGTTTTGTTTGGAGTGGATTAATTGGTGGAAACAGAATTGACTTGGAAGAACTCAAAAATGCACATCGCAGGCCAACGATTGTCACTTTAGGTGTCAGGATTTCACTGTCGGGGAATTGGGAGACTCGGAAGCGAACTTAACCGCGCGACGCTTTTAGTAAGCAATTAGCCAAGCACTCGAACCCGTTCTTATATGCAGCAGTACTAATTACATAGGTCACCGCTGGCTACTAGTCCTTGATGGTGCAGTTGACACCAAATTGTTGGCGACGATATGGCCGGTCGGTATTAATGGATCGGTCCTACTTACCTCTCGAGATTCTACAGAGATTCGGAGCTTACCAGAGGAACAAATGATGGTACAGAGACTCGAAGTTCTTCCATTTGATGATGAGGGAGCCATAGATCTCCTAAACAAATATCTCGGTCGTGCTGCTAATACCTGAACTGACCATAAACTGGGAATGAAGATTGTCCAAGCCGTTGGCGGCCTACCATTAGCGATTAGGCAGATTTGCCGATACATTGTCCTTCATGCTCTTACCTTGGAAGGCTTTCTGCATTCATATGAGAATATCACATTTGAGATTATTGAGCAACGGCTATCTAGCCGTAAAGATGCATCTATCAGCTTCAGTTCGACAATAGAAGGCGCTGTTTATAGCCTTTCAGGAAATGCTCTCAAGCTACAGAAGCTGTTGACCTTTTTTAACCCTTCAACAACTCTTAGTCCTAGCGACATCTCTGAATCGCTGTTGAGGCGGGGTGCTCAGAAGGCATGTCTTGGAGAACTTGACTTCCTTCAAGATTCTAACAAGTAAGATAAATGTCCATCTATTATAAGATGTAATGGATTGCTAACAAGCTGGCAGCTTTTCAGATGCGCAGGACGGACTGCTTCGGCTAGCGTTAATCGCTCGGTCATCTACGGACAAGGCCCTATACATTCATCCCCTTGCGCAAGCGATCATGAAGAGGAGGAATTCTAAGGTCGAAAATGCCAGGTTATTTAACCTCGTTACTTCACTTTTGAGTTCTAGTTTTCCGAATCCGTGGAATATTGTGGCCTCTCATCAGTAAACTACCTGGGACGAATGCCGTCAATGCATCCTCCATGCTGGTCACATGATTAGGCTGCTTGCCGATCATCGCAAAGACGGTATTGATATCGACGCGTTCGCCGAGCTCATTCTACGGTGTACTTGGTATATACAATGAATCTCTTTTATCTGGCGAGATGGCTTATTTTTTATAGGAATTTGTATGAGCGAGAGTAGTACCCTACCGCAGCAATGTTTATGGATACTTGTTTTTTTCCCCGGTACGTAGGGTTTTCCGGCACGGAATCCCACCCAGAAGCCCTTCTCCATTTACCAGCCGACATTCTCTATTTCGCTGAACGAAACGTGTTGACAGACGAGAAGTCCATCTATGGACTTTCTGAGATAGAGGAAATTCAATCGATAGGCTTGCACTACATGTGATCCGCATTGCCATTATCTTGCCATTATCGAACCGAGTCATCCGACCACTGCCCTTTTCAAAATCTCACCGAATTGATCTTAGTTGTGAGATACTTTGATGAACCGGTGTTTGAATTTAGATGCTGTGGAAACACGACATTCTTTTGACTTGGATGCCGAATCGGCTCTTGGGCCCGAGCTGCTGCGGGGATGGGAAGCCTTGAAGCATTTCTCTATTTGCCGCAAATTTTGAGCTTTCCAGACAAGATAGATTCAATCTTTCTTATCAACTTTCTTAAATGGATTTTGCCTTAGTTCACGGATTACAGGCAATAGATTCTGGGTTAGATGTTCGAGAAATATGTAATAAATAAAAATAGCAGCCATCGTTCAAGTTTCATCGCTACTGAGCTCAGAGCGTCTCTGAAATTTCATCTCTAACGGCAGCAATCTTCTACTTAAATTTTTGATTCTGTGATGTGTGGGTATTGACTAGAAGTTCCAAGGATCGCCGAGCCTTTTTTGGTGGGTGGTATTGAATTGCTCCTCCTCCCTACGATATCCAAGTTGGAGAGAAACGAGGGGAAATGAGATGCAATTGTAGACGGGG
The DNA here is from genome assembly GCA_007821475.1 of Lachnellula arida. Classification (NCBI taxonomy): domain Eukaryota; kingdom Fungi; phylum Ascomycota; class Leotiomycetes; order Helotiales; family Lachnaceae; genus Lachnellula; species Lachnellula arida. The sequence continues at coordinate 11,826 of QGMF01000153.1, forward strand.
GACAGGCAGAGACCCTGAAAAGATGATGACCAGAATGAAAAATACCCACTTTTACTAGCGGGATCCGCTTTCACGAGCCCAGAAACATGGGTATGTCATAATTGGTGATGACATGTATGGAATTATGGTGAGGTGTCCATGTCCTCTCACGGGGTTGAGTTATCGTCAGGTACTTGTCGATTCTCAGAAATCCTTGACTCGATGAGCACAGGCGTCAGCCTCATCGTCAGCCTCATCTTCACCTCGCGATTTTGACCCCCACTCCAAGTGTGGTCACAATGTCACTGCTGACATAACATACTTTCTTTTCTTTTGTATAAGGATTTTCATTTAAGTGTCAGCACCACATACAGATTCATCTCGGTGACCATTGGCCACTGCGATAGTACTGAATATGTTGACCGTATGTGCATTCGCACCACACTTGCACCCGCTGGATGCTGTAGTAGAACGCATACGCACAAGTTCACAATGATCAAACGTTAAGCCTTCGACTTGGTCACCATGGTACTTTTCATGAAGCCTCTCTTCGCGAATACCAATGACTGTTGTAGAAGGTATTGTTCATCTCGCGGATCTCTCTTCAAACCCAGTTACCTTAACACTACCCTCTTTCAAAGGGTCAATTTCTACAACGTTATTGAGGTGTCTCCAGTCCTTCAAACCGCCCGTTGGTGCAGTGAAGATGGTCACTCTGGAGCAAGAGGTGATATTGGGATAGCTTTTGAGGATCCTGAGCGTGACTAGTAGAGGGAAAGGATATCAAGTTTTAAAATATCTTCACACAGAGTATAGCTGATAGGGACACCTTGTCTCCAGTCGAACAGAGTTCCGTGGCGGCTAGATTAGAGACACTGCAGTCGAATGGTTCAGAATTACTTGTATTGCTCGATGCTGAAATCGCGTTCAAAAAATTGGCTCCTTCAAGCGAAGTGCTAGGCTTTTTAAAGTTGCCGTTCCTGTCCGTGGACTCGCTAAACTCTGAACATGTTCAGAGCTTGGAAATTTGCGTAAAAATCAAGATTCATTCCTAGTCTATGAGTAGAGCACACTACATAACCAATCGTTCACAAAGTCTAAGGGTTCCCTCAGTTTTGGTCTCCTTCCGTAAAGACCATTTTTCAACTGAAAGGTACCTTAAACACCTAGTCCTTACTTTCATGAGAGGTACTCAAATGCCAGCCCTTCCTACCTGAGACTTTGCAAGACGATCTTCAGGGACAGGACGCGTGGCCATTGCCCCCCATTGCGCAAACGTGCCCAGAACCTTTGGTCACGTGCTATTCATTCCTGATAACTTCCAAGAACTCAAAAGAGAGTTCCGAGTAGCATTTTCAATTGGCAGTTTCAATGGGTTTAATATGGAAGTCGGGCGAAGTTTCTGGTGCGTGGAAGGTGAATTTTGAGATTGATAAAAGCCTGCCACCAGTTTCCCCATGGTTCTAAGAAATTCCATAAGAGTGGGGGATCTGAGTCATTGCCGCTAAGGTTCTGTCAACCATTATTAAATCCCGTTTTACTTCAAGCAAACATTTGAGCAACTCTTCGACATGGCGACCGATGATCTAACTAATCTTCAACGCCTATTTGCTCGCGCGTTCAAGAAATTGCACGCGCAAATGGGGTGAGAAGAAATGGGAAAGTTCTGTTTAGCAATCTCCAAAAATGAGAAATTCCTAACTGGGAAGGGTAAATTGAAATTCCCCATGGACTTGGAATCGACAGAGATTGTTAAGGATTTAGTGCCTGAGCAACGCCCAAGAAAACGTAAGAGAGCGCTGGATAAAAGTGAACGCTTGGACATGACAGTTCAAAACTTGAAGAAGAATGCTGTGAGCAATGTCAAAAGCCTAGTCGAAGGCCATTGGCACGAGCTCAGCACTGAATCCTTGGACATCATCAGTTGTCAGCCAGAGTGTGATCAGCCGATCCGTATACTTCGCCTTAATCAACACCTCGCGCTACTTCAAGAAACGAGAGACGATCAAATTCGCTGGATGTGGAAAGGGATAAAGTTGATTCAACATCTGCGGTCATATGAGGCTTTCCTTGATGAATCAGGCTATACTAAAGAGAAGGAACGTAATTCTCAAAGGGCTCGTGACCAATATTTGAGATACCTCTACAAAGGTTGGAAATTGGACGAGGCAAAGGAGAAGGAGGCGAGGACAGGTTTGACTGAGCATCTACGCTATGGAAGGAGGTGGAAGATATTTTTAGATGCTTTAACGGCTGGATTCATTATCGTTTGCGGTCTAAACTTTGCAACGAAAATAATGTAAGTGTTCTCATACGATGCTGGCGAGCCATGAAATTTCTGACATAATAAAAGCAGCAGAACTGATTACACGCTACTGGATTTGGAGACCCTTGCGAGCCAGATGACAAATTCTAGGATTTATCAACTATGCGAAGCGTTCAGGTTACCGAGTGAGCAGTTACTTAATGCTGGTCGTGTAGATGGTGAGTACTCTAATAAGGATTTTATGCTGGCAGAAGTGCAGCGAGTATCTCGTGTAATATTGAAGGTACGCTTTGAGCCTGCTTAGGTTGTGGCGGGTCAGCCATGCGAGGAGGCCCTACATATATGTATGCGAGGCGGGGATACCAGGTGGCTGGCTAGAAGTAGAGTGATACAAATTGACATCCTAAAGCATAATCATAATTTTTTCCTGGCGTTCAGCTATCTACATAGAGGCAAAGCCCATCTATTCTACCCATCATCTCAAAACCTGCATCAATAACAGAGAACACCTGCCTCACATCAGCCACTGCTAGTTCTTACACAAATGTGAACTCACCGTATCTACGACACTTTGTGCTTGGGGCATTATTTAATACGTTTCAAGCCTGGGTGTGGGCGGCTAGCCTAACGGTATGTCGAAATCGCGGGGTATCAAATATCGAGGTCCGTGCACGTAGGCCTCACCAGAGTTGCGAGCATGATGGAGCCTCATCGAATGGCAACTCCCGCTAGCGGGAATTTCGTCCAGATGCTTCATTATGTCCTCGGACACCACCATGTCGGATTCAGACCTTGACAAGAAGATGGTTTATCTTGCTTATCGCGATATTTTCAAAGATAAACTCGCGAAGCTGAGGAAGCGGAATAAGGTACGCAATGTGGTGGAGAAACACAAAGATCACCTACACCATAAGCAACTCGCCGATTCAATGGATTTGGAGAAAACCTGCAGGATTTTGAGAGATCTTCTAGCAGCGCGTTTATCCGAATCAGATTCAGCAGCTAAGGCTACTTTCCCAACACTCTTCTCTCCCAGGGAGCTGGGACACGATACGGCCTTGATTGTGAAGTGCGTGGAGAACGGTGTCGAGGGCAGGTGTGGAAGGAGAGATAGAACAAACCCCGACGCCCCTCCTTTCCTGGAGATCCTCCGTTCTCCCGATACTCGTATGCCAAATGGCGCTTCACCAGAGAGTGCTCCGACGGTTAGACAGCATCGCATTGACAGAAAGTCGGGGCGCATTAGAAAGCCTACTCGAGCCACGACAAAACCTACAGGGCCCATACTTCAAGTTGGAGAGGGAAAGGAGGCTGCGCCCAAGGAAGTCTTCCGCGAAGGTATAAACACAAGTCTCCCGAATATTCCTTTTGGAGTGTCAACGCTGACTACGATCTATCTTTGCAGGCAGAGAGAAGGGCAAAAAGGGCCTGAAGCGTACACGCGACTCCGACATCATACCGACAAATCCCACATATCTCCCTTTCAGACTTCAGCATTTGATCCTTACCCAAACTCAACGACTGCTCGAAGAATGCTGCTATAACTTCGCTGAAAAGTGGTTTCCGTCCATGTTGGAAGCCAATGGCTGGGATACACCCGAGGCGGTCGAACTGACTAGGTGGTGGAAGACCCTCTCGAAATGTGATATCCCTGCAACGGCCATTGCTTTAAATCATGGTCTGTCCCTGACAGTCCTGTTTAAGCGTGCTATATCTATCCGGCACTGCGCTGTTCATCGTCACCCACGGATTCCTGTCAAGAGAGTAGCAGAAATGGTTCGAGACGCCTGGTTGCTTTCTCAAGCACTGCAAGACGATTTGCGAGCTGCACAGCTCCTACTGGCACAAGGAGTTGGAAAACCTCGTCGCACACTTGCAATTAAGAATAAACTCCCAGAGGGAGGCGGTAGAGGTTGAGCTCCGGAATATACACAATGCCAAGGTTGAAATGGAGGAGAGGCTGGCTGAACTAGAGTCAAGAGCAAGCCAGTTGACTCAGTCTTTAGAAGCGGAGGGCAGAACCCACCGACCAATTGATACCGAGGCATTGCGGTCCCTAGAAGAGGCACTCCGTAGGCCAGCTGTCGTCAAACCTCTACCTATCACTGCGCAGGATCAAGTTAGGCAGTGGATAGAGAATAGCATGGGCATGATAATTAATCGGAAGCACGCTAGAGCTACCAAAAGGCTGGCCATTAAAGTTGAACCTCCGGGCCCAGATTCTCGAGATCAGCCGTTGCTACGTGCTCCAGTTTTGGCTACCAATGCGCTCCATGATTCTTACGAGAGCTCTTACGGAAAAATGGGCCAGAGAGGTGGATGAGACCGAGCAAGAGACATTTCAAGGATCAGCTCAGGACTCTCATGTCACCTCCATATCGATGACGCTTCGGCGTACTGCCGTTCAAGCACAAGAGAGCTTCAGGTTAACACCTTTCATGCAGACAGGGGCTACGAATGAAACCGCTGGGCATGTGCGACCTTCGGCAGGGCAACTTCAGCCTTCGACACAGCATCCTCTATATCCAGTCTCTGTAGATGATGACAAAAGTACGGACTATGGCTCCGTGCCTGCGGATTACGAGTGGGAATAGCGGTCGACATCTCTCTCCTTTACTGCATCTAACTATAACTTAGATAGCTTAAGAGACTATTAGGCGCTTTGTTTTTTTCTTTATCTAGTATTAGTATTAATAAAGAAGCTTAGCAGTTCTACTAATTTAATAAGTAGATCTTTAGTATTTGTTACAGGGCTGGAGGTTGTAACCATGATAGCACGTGACTATACCACATGTCCTTGTGACGGGTTAAGACCCGTAGAGTGGACCGATGTCAGATGACCTCGGTCCGACTACATTCCGGTAGCGCAAGGACTATGTATTAGTAGACGTACGAAGAGCCTTTCTCTTCTTCCTTCTATAGTTTTACCTTCTTGTAGCAAAATACCAGCCGTTACAGTGGACACCTGTTACGCCCCGTGACAGTTATTTGCATTCTGGATTTTAATCTAAGTATTAGATTATTTCTTAAAAATAAATATTAAAACTTAATAAAAGATATACTATTATTAATTTGCGCGCCTATGTCTTAGTAATGACATCTAATTACTAAAGAATGCTTACTTTATAATTTTGACCTCTATATGTATATATTATTATTACTCGGTTATATAGTAATTCATTGACTTTTTTACTATTTGGTTTTCCACGGATGTTAATAACGTCCTAGTTAGTCACCAGGCTGCTAATAGCTTTAAAGTGGTTTTCCTAAGTCGACTTATGCTAGCTACTTCAGGGAAGCATTACATAGCATGCAAGCATAGGCCCACTCGCTAAATACTTCTAGCATAGCCGAAATATAGAGGCACCCGAGGTACCCGGCGAGACAGCCCGTAACTATACCGCTTGCTGCCAAGTTGCAAATAGCTAAAGTTGGTGATGACATTGGAACCTTAAAAAGTGTAATGTATGTTATGGTCTCACGAAAGTGTGATGACATGCTAGCTTATATATGCTCGAGGCTATACTTACTTTTCTAAACTTAGCTGAGGGGCCTTATATTAAGTATTCACCGGAAGTTATAAGTTAATATATACTTTGAAGTGAGGTTCTAAGTTAATCAAAAATCTCAAACGTTAAAAAGTACCAAAATACCAATTTAACCAAATCTTACAGGTCTTAAGACTTCCTTATAGGCTTGGTTTAACGTGGATATTCCCCCAAGGCTATGTACTTTGACTGCTAGGCATAATATAATAACATGCTAGATTCCTCAAAGCAAGAGTGGAATCGAAGTACTTTTCTAGATGTATCACTATTAGGAAAACCGGCCAAACCAGAGGAAGCGAACAATCCAGACAAGCTAGAACTCCAACATGTATCCCTTCATGAAGTTATCCCATACATATTAATCTCTCAAGAAGGTTCTAAACCCCGGAAGCGTTTTCAAGCGCGAACAAGCTACCGTCGTGACTGGGAATGCCGCAAACAATTCTACCGCCAGGAGAAACTGACTCAAACAGTTCAGCGGAAACGGACCCTAGAGCTACAAAGTACTTTCTCCGAAGAGGTGCAACGTGCTATGGGGATATTGCATGTTCAATCATTGCTACTACAGAAGCTTGCGAGAGAGGAAAATAGAGCGAGGGGTTTCTCTAAAGCAGGTTTTGAGTTGTCTCCAATTGAAGAGACGAACCCTCAACTGGCGGCTATTTCAGATTCACAAGACCTATTACGTGATGTAGGCTCTGCTGTTGCAACTCTATGGGTGTAAAAGCAATCAACTGGTGGCAAGACTTTACTTAGTAGGCATTAATTCATAGACTTTCTCTGTTTGCTGAAAATCAGTCGGAAGTAGATGGATACTATATTGTGTACCTGGAATAGGACCTTTTCTAAGTCTCTGCAGGAATGCCCAAAAGAGAAAGTCGGGACATAATGGCTCAAATCACAATTATGGTCCAAGCGCAGCACTACGGCTACAGATTTTTCACCGAGTGACTTAGTATTCGCCTATAGCTGCTAGTAATTCTAGGTAGCTTTCTAGCAATTAATTAAAATATATGCTATAATGTCCCCTATTGGCTCTGCACTATCTTAGCATGTTTTCAGTATAGTAGAAGGGCTCCACTTATATGCAATGCGCTCTGCAGTTATGCGATTTGCAATAAAAAGGCACTATTGCCTAATGCGGAATGTGGAATTATCGCGTGGAATTATCGGTGCCTTGCCGTACATAGCTGCCGCTGTCAGGGCTGCTACCGCCGAGCCTCGCTTCTGTCGACAAAGCCTCCCTCTACGTGGTGGAAATAATCGGCCGATTTTGACACATGCGCAACCACCAAATTTTAGGCCTCTTTATTTCTGCTATCATTATGAAAACCAGCTATATTTACACTTAATATCTTGTCATTTGACCATTAGCTCGCCTGCAATCATGAAACCTTTTTATGTACCAGCCATAATACAGTACAATTCAGGTTCAGCGTCCGCGTAATGACATCTGAGGTTTTCAAAGTGGGGCGGCTATAGATCTTATGCTAATTTAAGCCAAAGGCCTGTGCGCAAGCTAACCATGATACAATAGTAACATCAAGGGCATTCTCCAAGTCAACGCGTCTTTAGATTATAGACTAAGTATCAAGTCAAGTCATTCCATATTACACTAGAGGAAGCAAGTAAAGAAGATGGAACCTCTATATTGTCCTAACGGCAACTTTAAGCGATTATGAGTAGAATTCTTTAAATTTTGCGATTTACATGCGGTTCTAGTTATGTAGATAGGATTCTATTCGGATAGCTGGCTGCATAAGAGGAAATTGGAAGCTTTAGTAACTCCATGGGACTGCCTTTAGTGGGCTTGTACAGATCCATTGTGGAATCTGCTGTGGCTTTTAGGCCTGTCATGCATAAACGGCGACTAGTTATATTAGTAAATATTTAGTACGTAAGCAGGAAATTATATTTATACACGTTTATTAATAATACAGGTGGTGTTCCGATCCTAGTTGCCATCTAGCGCCTCGTCTTTCCACCCAGCCGACCATGCAATATAGCAACATCTAATAAGCAAGCCCTCATCTGCTACATCTTCTCGGAGCTGCCAGCGCCTCCTCCTCTCGACCATCTTATTATAAGCAGCCGCAAGACCTCGTCCCGCAGGTATAAGTTAAACCGTGACGCCGTGGCGGCTCATCTGCCACATCTATTCCAGCACTGCCAGCGCCTCCTCTTGACCCATCTTCTTGTAGACCGCCGCAAGATCTCGTTCCAGACACTAGAGGTAAACGCCGATGCCGTAGCGGCCGATAAAAGTCTGCAGGTGCATAGCGCCACTTCTTCCCCCGCTTCCTCTTGATATGCTTGGTGGTTTGAGGCCTAATCCCAAAGTGGAACTCATCACAAAATGCAACGTCTTCCCAGTCGATCGAATGAGGTCTTTTTGGAAGCTCCACATTAATATGCTTGAGCCGGCGGGTTGCTTGATTGCGCGTAAGCTTCTTCTCCTCCTCACAGACTGCATTTATTATATCCTCATCCTCTAAACAAGCTCTCTGGATTGCCTGGGTATTAACTTGACGCATGCCATGAAGTGGTAGGTTTCTGGGAGGTCTACACCTGCATCCTCTGCAATTGTAGGCCAGGGGACCCCTTTATCGTCTTAGTGGACTTGAGGGTCGCAAATGTAGTCGGAAATCGCAGCAGTATCCGTAGACCAGAATCGGGGATATTGTGATGGCTTTGGGGCTCCTTAGAGTCAAGAATTCGTCTCTGATCTCGCTCAGCTACCCCTGTAGCTTCACGGATAACCTCTTGAGGTATGCGGATATTCATGATCTGGCTAATATCTTTAGCTATAAGGACACTAGAGCGATGTGGAGTGTCGCATTTTTTGCCTTCCTCTTTATGAAGAGAGGGTGGAGGGGTCCAATAGCGCGCACGAGACCTATAAGGCCTAGGAGAAGACTTGCGATTGCTAATTCTAGCCATAATAAGAAGTAGGGAGTGTAGTATTATAATATAGAAGCAGTGTTGTGGTATAAATGCGAATAGGATGAAAATGGGGATGTAAACAAGGCCTCATTTGGGTGGTGGTCTGTGTCACAAAATCGGCCGATTATTTCCACCATGGAGAGCCCCCCTAAGTGCAATTCCAATATCGAAAATACTCCAGTTTCGAAGTGAGATCATAGAACAAATTATACAGTCTACGCATAGGATACCACTTGAACGGAGGAAATAAATTGTGGGTGAACGAGGAGAATATGACGCGGAGATTAGAATGGAACCGGTGGACAACCTGATAGCAGATGACGGAGCGGGTGGGAATGGGAGTGGGAGAAAGCGAGGGAAGATACCACGTGAGTGATAGAGAAGACAATCACTATACTGTAGTCTAGAATGTATTGTTAGGACGATTACTGTAAATTAATTAAGTGGGCAATACATATGCAGCAGTAAATAGGCTAAGAAACGGACGATTTCATAAATTGTCAGAGGAGGTGTGAGCCAAAAAGAATAAAAATAAAAAAGACTGGACTGTAAGTTAGTGAATACAGATAAGCCGCTGCATATCTTTCAGTCCTCCTATAAGGTTGACTGAGACTTGAAGAGTAACTTGACTGATGCGCCTTACTAGTGACTTCGTTGAAATCGTATGTTCAATCTCGAACGGAAGTGTGGGTGCTACTATTAATATAAAAATCCCGGAAATAACAACAAACTCCAGATCAGGAGGACACCTAATCACTTTCAAAAGTATGAAGTGAAGCTAAGTTAAAGTGAAACATAGGTAAACTAATGCTAATACTATCATTGCAGGCTACTAGACAAAATCGTATATAGTATATTTCGAACCTCGGCTATACAACTTGCTTTCCATTGCTCGTCAAATGAGACTTGCTTTTCTCTCTTGTCCTTTAAATCATGAATAGCTTTCCTTAACATTCTTGAAGCTTCGTCTAACCCTTCACGAATGGTATATATTTGCCAAACAGAAAGCGCCCGAGGCGAGTATCTAATTTTCGACTGTAGCGTTTCTTGTCTGATAGATAGCCATGATTTGCCGCCGAGGAGATTTGCATGCAGTATGCTGATATCATGGAACGTATCACTTGTAGAGCCAATGCTAGTTTCCTTTAGTATCACTTCAAAGTTTGCTATAACCATTTTCCAGTTATGGTTTAGATTTATATAACTGTCGTCTGAAAAATGGTGAACTGGTGTTTGATACGCCAATTTACAGCTGAGACTGTGTAATAAAGCTTTGTCTATGCTATATTGTCTCGCTACTTTTGTAATATAGCTTGATTGCCCATTTTCTTTATCTTGAGATAGGCATCCGCAGAGGTATGGTTGTAAAAGTGGCTTGGATTGCTTTGTTGATGCCCACAGAGCGTCACTCGAAAACTGTACTTTCTGAGCACTAAGCGATCGGACGAATTGATTGATATATAGTCTATGTCGTCTCATGTCTTTAGGTAGGAATAGCTTATTCCCAATTGGAGCAGGTTGGTGGTTGATGTTTAGCTTAGTTGATGGAGGTTTCTATTTTTCTTTATAGTAAGCAAAAGACCGGGAAAGAGTTTCATAAGATTTCTTACGTTGATCTTCCTTTTCATTTGTGAATTAATTTGTGGTTTTTGATAATAGTCCAGTTGACTTATCTCTACAGCTCTTAAAATAGTATTCGGAGTCATAGCAGTGACTTATCGGACATATTATGCGAAATGTTTTCTATATCACTATACCTGCTACATTATAAAATATGAGTTTTATATATTCTATACCCTATAAATAGTTGTTAACTTAGTTCATAAAAATAGATTAATAGAGAAATTAGCTTTGTCTTTCAAGATTAGAATAAGCTGACATTAGAGGTTACTAAACTAGTACGCTTACTTCCTTTGCCACCGCTAGTTAAAACTAGCATTCGACTTGCATTGCCATTAATATTTTAATATTAGTGGTCTTTGATAGGGAAACAAAAGAAAACATCTCTCCTGGTCGTGGTGCCAAGACAAAAAGCTTGGCAAGAGAAGGTTGTGGCATTTTCTTGCTCACTTTCTTGGTTTTGCTCACTTTTTACGGCTTCTAATTGGTTGCTTAGTTGGTCACGTGGATCCATATTTAATATCAATGGCAATGCATAGGCCGAAGGTCTATCATGCTATGTTGTAATATTGTCCTATGCGCGTAGACTCCTCTGCTTAGTCATCTTGACAGTTCTATAAAACGCATTGTAAATCTATCTTAAAGTATGCAGAACAAAAGCCTTAGTTTGATACAAGAAGAATTAACTAAGAAGATCACAAGGACTTACTTAAGCTCAGGATTCAAAGTTTAATGATGGCACCAGTTTTAAAAGCCTGCTGCTAATAGAGTTTACTAAGAGACAATGGGCGAAAAGCTGGAAGAACTACACGTCTTAAAAAGTCGTGCTTTTGCACTTCCATCTCGATAATTGGAAGATAAAAGGTCTAAAAAACTAGATAGTGAAAGCACAGGATCTATAGAATAGATAGAATTTATTCATAAGTTATTATCACGAAAAAGCAGACTCAAATGTGCACGTAGAAGATGTCTTAGATAAAGCGAGGTCTACGGCTACAACTCTTGGATTTGGCGTCGAAAGTTCTGAAATACACATATAGCCTTGGTCGAGGCTAAAGTTGGGTCTTAAACGTTGTACTACAGAGACATTAGATTTACTTAAAACGCACCTCAAGAACATCCTTAGGGGAGATTATCGTCAATTTTCAGGTGCTCCTAAAGGGGACCTCAGCGATGAAGCAGATAAACGAATACAAATAGGCCATTGAGGTCACAAAGCTCCCAAAGAAGGTTTGGATCTCCTACGATAATCAAGTCGAATTGGATAATGAAGAGGGTTACGAAGAGAAAAGAAGGAGAGGGAAGAGAAGGAGAAGGAATTGTGAGAGGAGGAATATTATCGTAGAAGACGACCCTTACTAGAAGAATAATTCAAACTGTAACTGAAAAGCTTAATACTCTTTCAGGATGTGCATAGTACTTTCAAAGCGTAATTACCACCTAGTATCGAAAGTGGCTTCCTGTTGATAGGCTTAATAGCATTACATTATAACAGAAGACCGGAAGCCGAATCTGCAAGCGGTTACCAAATCTTTGCAATGATAAAGTGAGGCCAACCAGCACAGCAGCGGTAAGAAGGTGGGTGATGACCTGAAAAGGGACAAAACGCGCAATACCGAAGGAGTGATCGACCGGAGAATGCGGAAAGTGCCCACCAACGCTACAATTAAGACCGCTACTTGTTATATGATTCTCTTGCGGAACTGACTAAACACGGTGGATACAGGAAGCTGTCAAACAGGATGCGCGACGCCAGGGGGGGATTTTGCACAACTACGCATATCAGATATTTGTCCCTAACAGGCCTTAAAACCTGGGTTTTTGTAATTTTTCCTAGCAACGCAGTATACGTCAGGGCTAGCAAATGGCTGGTGGGATGGAAGTATTAGGAGATAAACCACCCTTTAATACTATGCTAAATGGGTATCTGTAGGGCTCTATGCTTTTGATACTTAGGGAGTTGTATAGTGGATTAGAGGATATACTATCTGAGGATTAGGTATCTGGCCTGGGCAGAGAGGACCCAGATGTGTTACATAGTCTTTGACTCATACAGCACAATAAATGGAATGATAATAATAATAATAATAATAATAATAATAACGCAAAGACCTGAAGCTACATCGGCTGGTGATCGTAACTAGTGCAGGCGTTACTCTTCTACGATACGTGATGGCCTATTTAGTCGAGAAAGCCTACAAAGATGAACTTGGTATATCACAAGGAGGGCATATCCCGCGCTTGAAGATCCAGAAGGTGGTGAACTGCAGGAAGTCAACCATCCTGCTCTTAGCAATGTGCTGAAGGAGTCTATGGATTGCGATGCGTCAAGCGATTGGACAAGCGCGACCTTGTCAGCTTCATAAAGGGAGTACTTCGTACCACTCTGGTATCATTAAGCCACTATAGCCTGCCAGGCTACATATTAAAAATTTGGATACACTAAAAGTGTGTATTTACATTTTCAGTGATGATATATAGGCATTCTCAGAGCATTAGAGAGCCTGAAAAGCCTATATATACAGCGTACTTCCCACTGTAGAACAGCAGTCAATTCAAATTCTTCTTCCCTAAATACAACACTATAACATTCCTACCCAGCGCGCTTATCGCCCATTCAAAATCATCTTCGTTCAGGTTATTATAGTCTATACGTACCTTAATAGTTTCGGATACGCCTCGCCCGATCATAGACTTCGTACCTTTTGTTTCTTAGGCCTTTCATACTCGTTTCCCAAAGTTCGAAATACAGCAATGGACCGGGAATCTGCCTCCATTTTAGTAGAAGCACGACCAAACGCAATAAGATCAAGCATGCAGAACACATCTTTCGCAACCAAAACCGGCAATAATAGTGTCAGGTTTCAGTTTTGCACGGACGTGTGCATCGTTGGAGATGACACCTTCAGTCGAGGCTGTAGAGGAGGAAACAATCTATCCAGTTTGCAGGCAGTATCCGGAACAACCTCGATTTATTGTCAGGCGTGCTGTAAATCCTTCTCTGGCTTCCGAGATGATAGAATGGCTATCAAATGTCAATATTGCCAGAATTTTGAAGCGAAGCACCAGAGAGGTGTCGGGTGGTCCAGTTTGCGTTGATTGCGAAATCAAGCCCGAATCTGACACTGAAGACACTATTGTAGTCGATACAGGGGCCGCAAACCAGGCGGGGTCTCTTTCTCTTCAATCTCCAGCAGCACAGACGACTATTGATGCCAGCGACAAGAACACATATCCAGTTTGTCGAGGCATCGTTAGCCAACAAACATTTATTGCAAGTCTTACCAATTTTAAGCATTGCTAATTCAATATTCTCTTCAGCCAGCCGAAGAACGAGATTCATCCGCTAGCACAGGTCGTGCCATTATCGCCACACCCAGCGATCCTCCCAGGAGATGGTGCTTCTATCCCGCACAGTTCCCCAATCTCCAGAAATAAGCGCGGTGACCGGCATAGAGTTGATCGGAAGAAGAAGGAGAGGAAATCAAAAATATCCGCGTTTCTCAAAAGCCGCAAAGTTTGAAATGGCCACCAGCAAGATGTTACCGACTCCTTCGATGTGACAACGGATCTACAATCCGAGCGACAGTAAATAAATTCATAGCACAAGAGAACGGATCAAAAGGGATCACCAAAGATGTCCGCCGCCAATTACTCATAATGCGGAAGCAAGGTAAGTTTTGGTTCAATATTCTAGGATATTAAAGCTGATGTAAACTGGGAGGATAGGTAGACGGCTAATAGAGATAACAGGAAGGTTGCGTAAAGGATTTGGATGCCCGTAGTAGTTGTTTATAAGGAACCGAAAGGCTTCACACTATTTCTTTATACTTCTTAAAGATTGCATTTTTCTGGCGAGCATGTGCAAGGCTGCAGTCATTCTGTTTTCGAGAGTTAACTTCCCCTTTTACACTAATAGAGTCAAGATTCAAATTTTCATCACGCTCCTTTAGGACATACTTTTACTATAACCTCTTAGTATGCGGCAAAAGTTATAGGTGAGTGTTATAGCCTAGAAGTGACAGTCTGGAAGTGGCAATGTAGCCTAGCAGTGACGCTGTAGCTTGGCAGGCTACAGCGGCAGCCTGCAGGCTTGCTAGGGCCTAAAGGCCTTATATACAGCATACTTCCTACTATAGAACAGCAGTCAATTGAAGATCCATCTCTTGAAACAATACTAAATACTATGGTGGGGTCCAAACGGGCTGTCACGTGAAGTGGGGTATGCAGCTAGCACTGCACCGTACCTTATAAAATCGGACACTTCGATGAACTTAGACCATCATCTATTCTACCACACACTCTTCACAGATTACTTAATACATTTATACAATGATGAAACTATAAGTCAGATCCTAGCCTAGAGTCCGCGGTTGTGTTGTCCCTCCACAATACACTTGTCCACAGGTTCGTAGAGGGCACCGCGTACAGGTGTTGAGTCTTCGCCCTCCTGCAATCTTTCCTGTTATGCCAAGTTTCCCGATGACTCTATTTAACTATTAACGACTGCACGTCTATACCCTCTACGATGTTTCACCCTCACAACCCGTCAAGAATGTTATCTCCTTAATAGATGTACTTCTCTTCATATTGTCATGGCTAATTACGCATAGACCTTCCGAGCTCCCAGCTCTGCAACCTCCTTCTTGAAAGAAACCCGTCAGCCGCCCAATTATCTCATCACAACCGGTATTCCAGTCGAGCGGCCTTGTTAACGGATCCACTATAGCCTTGGTCTCTCAACGGAAATATTGGCATAAGAGATATAGGTCCGGGTTGAGTCGTAATGTTTGTTCTTCCATAGTATCTCGTGCACTTTGGGCATTCAATGCTCAGGACTGTGTTTGGAAAATGCTTATACATATGGATCCTCGTTTGCCTCTTTCCTACCCAGACACGTTGAATCTTTATCGCCTTGCAATCTGACGCTCTCTGCAAACAAGCATTCAGCCGTCGCAAGCACCTACTCTTCGCTATTAATGTGGCTCAGCTGGCTATAATCTATGTTGCCAGTATCATCACCGGAAACTGCGTCCTTTTCCGCCACTAACAATTCATCTAAAATTCCTTCCGCAATTTCGAAAAGCTCGCCGTTATTCTCTCTGACTTGTCCGGTTGAGTGTGCCAAGACTTGAAAATGCATTCGAAGTTCCTCACAGAACAGGCGGATCGCAAATGAATACTCGCTTTTTTCCTGAGGTTTGGGTGTATCTTCGCTTCGAATTTCAAACTTCATTGGAGTCCCAAGGTAATTGAAATATGAGATTGGCGAGAATGTCTGCCAAAGCTCCTTATGATTATGGGTGGGCGGAGCTGCACCTTCTCTTGAAAGATAAAAGTATATAGGTACGCTTGTCCTCGAGAAACGAGGTCCGCCTATGGTTCTTGTGATCCACTGCAATGTTCCTTTGTCCCGTGCATTCAACAACTGGTTTCCCTGGACAAGATCAGATATATATTCGAGGGTCAACGGTTTTTTGGGTCACACGAACCTTCTCTAGGAATGGCTGAACAACCATAATGGTTGACTCTTTACCATTCCGATTCCAATATGCCGAGCCTGGGTGAGCATCCTGAGCGAACTTGTATGGAATTGTCACCAATTGGCCGATTGTCTGCCTTGCCTTTCGTACAACCGTTGATATCTGCTCATCAACTGCTAAAGACAATCCGAAGGTGACAGCATTGCTAAGGAAAACTTAGCTTCTTCACACTTCAGAGACAGGGAAACAAAATACCTCGTTAAAGGTGAGTCTGGTTTAACTTTGTCCCAAACTTCCCCAAGTCTTTCCTTCAACATTTTGTTCAAGAAGAAACTTTGCGATAGTCCACCACCTTTGATGATGCAATCAATATTTTTCAACCTCTTCTTGCGATCATTGATAAAAGTCACAATACTTTTATACGAAAGATCTCGCACATCAAAGACCTGATTCCTACACAAGACACATGTAAGTATGCTCTTTTATAAAGTATCAAAAAAGCCTTACTCGCTAAGCGTGAATGGTTTTCCGCCGACTTGCAGTTCGACACCATCTTTGATCCGCTCCTCGACTCCCGTCCCTTTGAAAATCCTCAAAAATTCGCGTACCGCTTGGCCCATCGCAGCTGGAGTTGTGTCGCTGCGATCAAGGTCTGCTAGGACATCGGTCAAGTATTCCTTGAACTTTTCACCTACAATCTCGCCACCGGTTGCAAGGCCTAGGCAGAAGCAAGAATTAGCAGCGAATGCGGTCGGAGGAAGAAGGGGTGGTAGAGTCTTACATTCAGGTTCGTATAACTCTTCGCACGTAAATGTGCCGTCTCGAGCGCGATACACCGACAGATACGCCAGTTGCTAAGCTGTTAACATGTCCTTCGGTTTTTATCCACAGTGAAATAGGTACTTACTACAGTGCTACCACCAAAGTCCAGTATCGCGTAGGTCCTGCCATCAAAATCTAGGTCCCAATTGGGCCCTCTTGTTGTGATTTCGCTTTTGATAGCTGCAAACAGACGCATCTCAGCCTCCAGAAACCCCGCGGAGGGCTTTGGCCAGCCAGCCTCCTGCACCAGCCACTCGTACTCTTTTCGGATTTGAGGTTCGATGCCTGGTGGAAGAGCAAGAATCGTTCTGCCAATGACGTACTGTCCGGCGCAGAATACCATGACGAGGCTATGCAATTCTTCGAAGAAGGCACGGATTAGACTCTGTGCTGTGTGTGTGACGACTTGTCCTACAGCATTAGCGACGCGGAAATTCGCTACGCCTTCTTTGATATGGCTGCGCTGGTGAGTGAAGTGATCGGATTTTGTTAATACTACCTTCAAGTTGTAGAACTTGATGCTAGTTGCTTCTGGTGCGAGGTCCGCCTTGTTCCCAAACAACATTTCACCGCTATCTCTCCGCAAGCTGACTACACTTGGGAAGTGCGTTTGCGCCTCCCCGTTGTTGAAGATCACATCAACACGATCTTGGCCACGGCAAAGAGCAACTCGCGTATTGGTCGTTCCCCAATCGATTGCAGCGATCCATGCGTTGGGGAATGTCAAAGCTGCCATCCTGGTTATTGTCGGTTCTAGGAGAGAAAGATGGTTAATGAAAGATATCCAAAAGCAGGAAGGATTAGGGCAAAGGGAGACAGAGGATAGCAACCTCACTTACGGAATCGATTTTTGTGGCTGAAGGCTTTGCAGAATATACGATGAAGAGGGTTGATGTATTGGCTGAGGTTGGAGGTTGGAGGGAGGTTGTGGATTGAAAATTGTAATCCCCCGCCTTTGGTAGGTAAAGGTATCTGTATAAAGTGAATTGGGCAGAGGCCGATCGAAAGTGAATAGCTACAGATGACCACTCCACGCCTCGAGCCATTGCGCTATATACGACCAGATCAGGAGCTCACAGTGGTACGCTTTTGTTGATATGTGCGAGGTCGGTGTGTGTTATGGCTTCATTGATACTCACAACTGCACCAAAAGATGCCATGTAACTTCGTACTAGGCAGCACGCCCTGTGTAGCTTTCAATTGTTGCGAACGATTTCATCTACCCAGCCCTTATTGTCACCAAACAACAAGAAATGGAGAGGATAAAGAGGTTGTTGCCAGGATGGTTCGAAACAATGACAGAGGCAAAGACCTTTCACGCAACGCAATATAAATTCACGGACGCGCCCAACTTCATCTACCTCTATAGGTACGACCTGACGTCCCGTCCAAACGAAGGACAGTACCGCAGCACCCGAGATCAAAGACTTCCTCTTCTGACTTATGAACACGAAACGAGCAGACATCTGGGCCGCTAGCACCATTGAAGGCATCCTAGCATCCAAAGCCTCCGACCGAGCACAGCATGCCCGATGGACACAACAACGGATTTCCTCCAAGGGATCAGGGATGAAGCCTACCTCCTTGGCAGCAGACGGAACGTCGCTCTGCCACCCCCTTTCCTGGAAGAAGTCGGATTTGTACACAACATCGCAACGAAAAAAAGACGCAGCAATGTGGTACGAACCAAGGGACCAACAACCGTCCAAGCATCGAGTCGACGATTAACGGCATACTCTATCACCCACCGACAAGGGTGGCTAGCAGACACAGAAGCCTCTCATCACATATATGCAACAGTCGTCTAAGATTCTCCAAATTCCATGATGGAGAGAATCCAGCGTCGCTCAATGGTGTTGATGGAACTGTCCAGCCTCAAGGCCGAGGAACAGTGATTCCAGATGTGAAACAGCGGAATAGGAAGCCCAGATCACTCACCTTGTTGAACTTTCGATACCTTCCGCAGGGTCCAATCAATTTCTTCTCGGCATCACAAAGTTGGTCGAATCGATCTGGATTGCCTTTGGATAACGCCAAAAGCTGGTGGATCAACCCGTGAGATCTGTGCGCTAAGCAACAACCTTTTCCTTGCGGAGGATACGTCTATGCTAGCATCCTATCTCTTTCTAGTACTGCTAATCTTCCTAGCCCAACATCCTGAGCCGATGACAGAAGGCAGTCGTTGACATCGAACTTGTTCATCGCCGACTGGGGCATATGGGTTTCAGCAATGTACAGCAATGTACGAGAAACTAGCTAGTCACGAGGATGAATTTCGAAGACGACAAAAGCAAAGAAACTGTGTGGACCTTGCGAACTGAGTCGTCCTGTTCGAGAAGTCAGCAGGAATGACGAGAATCTACGATCGGAAAGTGCCTAAATGCTGACCTGTGTAATCTTGTCACCTGAGGGGATTGGAGGTATCAAATATGGCAAACTCTACACCGATGATGCCTCTTGCGCTCGCAGATTGTATACTGCGAAGCACAAGAACGAAGCCCTGGATACCATCAAGCATAACGAAGTATGTTTAGGTCCAATAGCAATCAACAACTGAGTTCAGCGCTGGCGGCTTGACGGGGGTAAGAATATACCCCAAACCAGATGCATGACTTCTCTTAGGGTATGGGTCAACGAATTGATACATTTACACCATACAATCCATATCAGGATAGCGTATCAGAACGCGCAATTCGGCTGGTGATGGAGAGATCTCTTGCAGCTATTATTGATCGGGGATTTCCGTTTTTCTGTGCCCCAAAACCAGGTTGGCAGTCCACGTGACAAATCGGACTGCAACGACCACTCATGGAAAGATGCCATGGCAATTCGTTTCCGTATAGTCTTTTCTATCCATCCTTCACCATCCACACGGTGCAAGCTCCTAAATACGTCTGCTGCGACGAGGTTTCCGTCTCGCAAGTTTGGGTTTCAGTCTGAACCGCCCTTGCTTTTTCGCCCATTGGGATAAAGTCCTCGCTGTGAGCATGAACATTGCCACTTCGGGCGTTTTTCACAACCCAGAAGTCTTTTATCGAACGCATTGATTGGTAACGCTCTTTGAGTGCAAATCAATAACGTTTAACCGCGGACTTGGATCTCGCTGTTTGAGTTTGCAGATGGAATTACTGTGTTTAGTCGAAAATTCGCCTCTGATCAAGTGAGAGATGGAAGTCGTGTGGTGCTTGTCGGTGATGTAGCTTCTGAGTGTAGATGATGAATAGGGTTCAAGGCTTGGGTGGCTCAAGTTGGAAATATCAGAAACCCGCTGCGCTTTGTGGAGTTTAGCATGACTGGAGCGGTTGAAGATGCGGTGAGAATTGAAGTGGATGTACGGATAGGCACGGTTCTTTTACTTTGGTTCCTTCGTCGACTTGTGATGGTGGGACTGTTCAGAAACAGTTACGAGCTTGGCACTGGGATTGAGGGCTTGCAGTGTGGGATTTGACCTTGGAATGGTGGAGTTTTGGTGGCAACTTGATGTTGGAGTTGGATATTGATTTAGAGAGAGTGAATTCAAGTGTTTAAAGTTCTCGAAATTGAGAAGTTGTACATGAGCCTGTCTTAGGAGCTGTGCAGTTTTTATAAAGGCTCAACATTAGAGCCGCTTTAATCCGAAAGTTCTGAGTCCTATTATCACTATAATTAGGATCAAGGAACCGCAAGAAGAGATTGAGAATGGAGCTGCGTGGTGCAGCTTCGTGGCCCCGTCTTCCTCAACCTCCTCGCCGTCTAGTCATGCTCGCCCGCTCCGTCTGCGCTGCATTCTTAGTATTCGGGACTGCTGGACCTGCGGTTCTAGTAGTGGAGGTCGTATAGGATACTATGTGGGTAGGGGTATTATTCGACTTGCAACAGAGGGACATGTAGCCATCTAAGAATCAACAGACACCATTCTTCCCAATGCACGCCTCCCAACCCAAGAACTAGAACGAGAAACACTCACATATGCTCAAGGTCCTCGTAGGCAGGCATGAGTTGAAGACACATAGAGGGGCAGGTGTAAAACGAACCTTGATCACTGCAATAGAATGTGTCTCTGCAGACGGTCGGTATCTCAACCCTCTGATCTTTTGGCCGGCTGCCACCCATAGGAGCACTTGGACAACTCATCCTACCCCGGGATGGCATTATGGTCGCTCCGACAGTGGATATACAGATACAGCCATCAGTCTGCACTGGATTCGACACGTTTTCGACCCTCAGACAAAAGAACGAGCGAATGGCAAGCCCCGCCTATTGATCTACGATGGATTCGGCACCCACGAATCGTTGGAGCTGATGAAGTTCTGCTTCGAAAACAGTATCATCCTCTGTCGCCTCCCCTCGCACACCTCCCATAAACTCCAACCTTGTGATGTCGGTGTATTTGGCCCATTGAAGATCGCATATCGTGAGGAGGTCGAACGATTATATCGAGGAGGTGCAAACATGATCGGAAAGCAGCACTTTACTCTTCTGTACGATCGTGCACGTTGCCTATGCCGCCAAATCAACCATTCCTTATTAGTGAGTGTACCATACCCTGCCAAAAGCACATCCCATAATCAAAGCATATGTCCCTTGCTTGAAGAGCTATCTTTCACGCAGAGGATTTTGAGTTGTTTAGACATAACTTATATGAGTTCATTTGGTTCTATGACTTTACTGCTCTTGTACTTAAGAACAGAGCCGAAGCCCTTCGACAGGCAGCAACAAACAGGCGATGTACATGACTCATCAAATCGATCTATTTTCTTCGAGGCAATGTTAACCTGCTTGATCTATTGCTCGTAATGCAAATGGCCTCTGAAATACACACACCACAAAAGATATCTTAATATCCAGACAGCTTCACAGCCTGTATACCGCCTTATTTCCAAACCGCCGTGAAAAGCACCAAGAACTAGGTGGTGCGATCTCACCGAATGGCTATCCACCAATTTCGCCGACTCCACTGATGATAAGATTGACAGTGGCTGCTTAATCGTGAGTATTCAACAAAGTCAATTTGGTAGTCGAAGTCCTCCATGATGATCGTTGTGAATCACGAAATGATAGTGTCTCATCCTCTCCGCCCGAAGCTCCCGGCAGATATGGAATTCCGTGGATATCAAAGGTGATAGAATGGTATACATCCTCCTCTTAGTGATTAGTTGTTCAAATGATTCTGCTTGGTGCTGAATAATGTGGATTGATCGAGGCTGTGCCGAAATTCGTAACCTACCTTGCAGCATCTGGTTAAAAATTGCGTACAATATCAAATCGCCAAGTAGCTTTCGATGATGCTCCTGAGAGTAGCTGATTTAAGCTCAATATCACAATAAAGGAAAACTAGATTTGGTTGGTCTATCTTCATTAACTTAGGTCTATGGTGTAAGAACTACGTCTCCTAACAAACTGCATTCATTTCCATCGCATCTCATTGTTATCTTTGCATCATTATTTTCTAGAATGCCAGCCCTTCGTGCTGCTTTCTGGAGAGGAGGCGTATGCAACGCCCTCATCTTCCACAAAGCTGACCTTCCCAAAGATCGTGCAGCATGGCAGCCAATTTTTGCAGCCGCTATGGGCTCACCTGACCCATACGGCAGACAACTGAACGGCATGGGTGGGGGGGTATCATCGCTCTCCAAAATATGCATCGTATCCCCATCCGCAAGACAGGGTGCTGATGTTGACTTCGAATTCGTCCAAGTAGTCATCAAAGATGGCCAACTCGACCTGGCGAGCAACTGCGGCAACATGACTGCTGCGATCGGCCCATTCTCGGTTGATAATGGCTTGTTGAAGAAACCAATAATCGAACCTGCTTCGAGTCCGGGTCCTACGTCCTGTACTGTTCGCATATTCAACACCAATACACGAAAGGTAATTCACTCCACATTTTCAGTCTCAGGAGATCCCTTGAAATTCCATCCAGGAGGGACATATGAGATGGCGGGCGTTGCAGGTGCCGCTTCCAGAATCTGCCTGTCTTTCATCTTTCCGGGAGGAACCCAAACAGATGATACGCTTCCCACAGGCAGTGGCACTACAGTTCTGGATACAAGAAACGAACAGGGATTAAGAATTCAAGCTACTTTAATCGACCTTGCCAATCCAGGAGTTCACGTCGATGGCCGCGCGCTTGGATTAGACTCTAGTACGACCCCACTAGATCTCGACAAGCTACACCATAAAATGGCATTATTAGAGAAGATCCGTAGAGAGGGTGCAGAGAAAATGGGGTTGGATCCGGACATCGCTAGCGTGCCTAAAATTGTCATCGTTTTACCGCCAACAGCAGAGGCAGCTTCAAAGGGTATACATATACAATGTCTAGTTCTCTCTATGGGGCAAACGCATAAAGCAATTCCGCTGACCTTAGCATTGAATCTGGGAGCGGCATGTAAGATAGAGGGAACGATCCCTTTTATACTAGCGAATGGCGTTGATGCTAAGAAAGATGTTACTATTCAGCATCCGAGCGGTACAATCAAAGTAGGGGTTGAGTTGAATGGGAAGGAAGTTGAGAGCGCAGTGCTATATAGTACCGCAAGGCTTTTAATGCTTGGGGAAGTAAATATAGAGGCATGAGTTTGCAGTGCAGCATATGTGTATAACCCGTCAGCTCAAACCTATCCGACTTAAGAATCATTAGTTTTAAGATATTCACCTTCCTTTCGTAATCTGGCTACGGGCCACTTTTCGCTCTAACTTAATCGGAGGATGTCGGGAAACAGGAATTTCTCGGCAAGGTACGCGCAGCCACAAACGTCGCAGCAGCCACAAATTATTTTACCGAGGTTAATATAACCACACCACCACTGACCAGGGTCCTTGATCGCTTAACTGGAGGAGGTATCAGCATGTGTGGCGATGGTGTATGATATAGCGCGCTCTGGCCGCAACAACACTAAGAATAACTTTTTAGCATCGTAATATAACTCAGAGATCTATATCTTATCGTTCTATAAGGTTAAGAGGCGAAAAGAGCTTAATGGTGGTGTCGTGAGTCGAGGGGTTCTATCACACCATAAATAAGAGGCTCTTTCTAATCGAGATGGGCGGCGACGACGCGATTAAAATCTTCAGAATTAATAGGTTAGGAGTATTCGGGAGAGGCATACAACGTAACTAAAGTAAAATTATATTGAAATTTGTATATATCCACAGATTTAGAGTCGCTTGAGTTCGAAGTACCTACGACGTGTCTCGTTACAGGGTGCGTCTCGCTACGTAGGGACAGACGTTAATAGTATGGTCAAAATATAATATTTTTCTAATTGCAACTTAAGCCTTATAGATAAATAGCTAAAGAATAATATCAAATAGGTCATAGCTTTATAAATTGATAAGGTGAAGATTTAAGATCTTCAAACTTAAAAATATTTCGGCACACCGGTTTTTTTGGCACGCAGGGATGGACGTTACTCATCACCTGTGAACGCGTTTGTGAGGTGACCCTAGCCGCGCGTAGAAGCATATCCTTCTAAAGACTAGTACTAATAAGATGTAACTATTGCTTTGCTTTAACCTCTGCCCATTGATCCAGCCAGATACTCATCCATTCCGGCTTTACTGCTGGTAGACTTGCCATTGTCTTGCTAGCACTTCTCCCATTTTCAGTTCTATATGACAGTGCATTTACTAGGTCGAACTGTGAGAATGTTTCGAAAAAGTCAAGGATTTTCAAGGCAGGCTTGCTCTCGATATCAAAAGAGTTGTTTACATTATAAGTTTTCAAGATTTCGACCCATTCTTGGAGAGACACTACTTTAATCCCACTTTGAAGAAGCTTCTTCACTGGGTTCATAAGCAGCTCCCACTGTGCGATGGCCGGGTTAACGAGATTAAATGACTTAGAATCAAGCATATGAACCCTTTGGTGAACAATTTCGAGAATTATACACGCTAGGGTGTCCACTGGAATCCAATCAATAGGTGTTATAGTGTCAGGGATCGCTCCCATCGAAAGTGACGAATTGACTAGTGACGGGAACCATTCGGCCTGATTCCAAACGCCTCCATTTCGAGCTAACGGACCAGCTATCTGTCCAACTCGAAGAATGCTTGATGGGACAGAAGATCTTTCCTGGGCGATAGTTAACATCCGCTCGGCCACATGTTTTGATTCCCCATATCCCAACTTCTGAGCGACAGAATAATCTGTGTGGGGAATTTCTAGTATATCCGATCCCAGGGCAGAGTTCCCTACTGATGATATAGATGACACATAGACGATGGATGGATGTCTTGGGCTTTTGATACTCCAATCAATAAAGTTCCGAACACCTCTAATATGAGTTTCCTCAAAGGACTGGAGAACATGGTTGAAGTCGACTTTCCATGCATTGTGTATAATAATGTCCACATCAGTGAGAAGCCTTCTGTAAACAAAATTGTCTAGCTTGAGAGTGGGATGACCAAAATCTACCTGGAGAAAGCTAACTTTCCCAGAACAGCTAAGGTTATATCTATGTTGCAGTTGTCGTTCTGAGAAGTTCTGAGTATGTTGTTTAAATGCATCTGCACTTCTATTAAGGCATGTGATGGCCCTTACTTCTCTATCATTAAGCAGCGCTTCGAGAATATGCGTCCCTAAACTCCCAGTAGAGCCAGTCAGGACAACATGAATTCTAGACAGCGCTCTTGAAGTTGCTAGAGGAGGGTTGGGGAGATCATGAGTATATTTCTCCACCATTGACCTCATTTTTGCAATCCTTGCTTCCTCTTCATGAAGGATAGAAGCCGAGACATCTCCAGAAGTACTTATTCGGCACTTGATCATGCTCGAAAGAGCTAATATTGATGAATTGGAATAGACAGATTTGATAGTCAACCAAGAAAGGTCATTATCGGCTTGATATAATTCAAGGCCAGCCTGAAGTCCACGAACAATTTCTATTGTCTGGAGAGAATCGATTCCAAGATTAAAAAGGTCGTCATCTAGAGCTATCTTAACCCCTGGAAATATGGTTGACAGTATGGACTGAACAAATGGTTCAACAGCCCCAAACTGTAGCGGCTTTCCTAGTAACGCTGATGATCTAGTAGTTTTTTCCCGAAAGTCGGAATATAACTTTTCAATCGTGTCAGTAAACTTTGCTGTGGTTTGGTGTCTAATTACTGTTCCTTTCCCTGCCCGACTGAATGACTCTGGCTCTACAATAGTAACGAGGTTCTGTACTAGTTTTGCATGACCTGGGCCTCGAGCGTTAGCCTGCTTTACAAAGTCCCAGATGCTATCAAGAAACTCGTTGGTTTCAATGATATTTCGTGTTGGCTCCACCAGAAGAGCAGGCTGAAATCGCCCAACTCCTACTACCAGAGCACCGCTGATACTAGGATGGCCCTGGATCATAGCCTCCATTGGAGATGGGTTGAACTTCTCCCCATTTCCAAGAACCATGATGTCATCTACTCGACCCTTAAAACTCCAGATATTTGTTTTGGTCGGATGGGGAGTAAAAATCTGTTATGCATTTATATGAGCATAAACATTAGGTTTCCACCCGGCGGGGAGTTTTGAAACAAATTTGACTTACATCTTTTGTTCTATATGTTTTAATCTCAGGATAAGTATGGCAGATTCCCCTCAGCCAAGACTTGCTCATATCCCTGTCAATAACCATCTCAAACTCCTGGTCGCCAACCTCTTCAAATCTATGTCCATAATCTGGATGAAATTCAAAATGACTCCAGTCTTCCCGGTGGGGGACTAATGCAGCAATGACACCCGTTTCAGAAGACCCATACAGCTGACAGATATCTGTAACTTTGCTGAGAGCATCTCCAGCAGAAGGAGCTAATGGCCCCCCAGTGTATATTAAAAAGTTAAGATCTTTACACAAATTGGGACCATCTTCTTCCTGTATTATTTCCTCGAGAGTTGTGGGTGCGCACATAAGAGCTCTCAGTGGGAAGTGGCGCATAATTTGACAAACCATATCTCCCGTTGCAGGTTGTTTGGGGGGGCCGAGTACGATCGTACAATTATACCAGAGAGGAAGAACAATCATATTTATAAATCCTGCCATATGGAATGGCGGATATGTAGAGTAGAACCGGCCTCCTGCTTTCCCAAAATCCCAGAGGTCGTAAGTTTGGTTCTTGCGACCTTTTACCTGCCGAAGGTGGCGAACAGCATCCCACACAGCAAAATAACTATTATGAGTATTAGCAGGCTAAATCAAACAAAATTAGGAAAGGAGTCATACCCGTGAGTGAATGTGATAGGTTTTGGATTACCTGCACTTAACGTCAGTAGAAACTTCTTAAAAAGGAGTGTGAAAAGCAATACCCGTCGATCCAGAGGTATGACAGATAACCACAGGCTTATCCCTTATGTCACTATATTGTTTGGAAAATGGATAATATCTAAAAGTCCCTCGCAACATGTCATCAAAGCTTGGAATATGAAATGACTTGAAGTCGGCCTGTTCATTTGCTATCCCTTCTACCTTAGAAGCGGCGGTCGCTGAGTATAAACATCTTGTACACTCGGTTGACTTCATGAGAGAGGCATTCATGCTGGCTGAATTTCGCATGGATGGTGTGAGCATCTAATCTTGTTATTTCAAATATTATGGTAGAGAAGCAAAAAGAATTGAAATACTTTATAACCAGTCCTTGTTAAAGTTAACATGAATACATTTAGCTATCTGAAATAGGAATGGAGGCTTACTTGACAAGTGCAAGAAATATAACGCTATATCGGATATCAGAAACTCCTATATATCCAATAGTTTCGAATCTGCCGCCTCTGCCAAGCTGTTCCTCAATCCAGAATGCCATAAAGTTTACAGCTTGTACAAGTTCCAAGATGGATACATCTCTGAACCCCTGAGAAATATCATTGCTTAGTGGAACGGAGGCATATATTCTGCTAGGGGATATCGCAGCAAGGTGGTCAGCAACCTCTGGTAGGGATCTAGAACCGAATGATTCATTTGACTGTAGCATGTTTGCTAATTCCGCGTTACCTCTCTTAATATTTCATTGAGGAAAGTAGTTACTGCTTCAGAGAATTATAGGGGATCAGTCTCCGTTAAGACTCCCGAGTTTATAGTATATGACTTGTTTACCATATGTCATCTCTTTATCCCGGCCGTTAAGCTGACAAAATCTAAGCTTGTCCATCTGCTGTTTTGTTTGATACTACTGTACTGTCCTCTGGATATACTCCTAATTTTTGTACAAGCCACCCCTAGTAAGCACTAGACTCAATACCGCCAGTTTTGCATTTTGTCATCAATATTGCCTTAGATCATCTGCCACGGCTTTTGCCTGGCACGACTTAGGGCTCTGTGCTGACCTACATCGTGACCTTGTTAACAATGATCGACACTCAGCAGCCAGAAATGGCACTGTATCTTGCGAAGTCGCAGGTTGACTTATCACTAGCATAAGCACAAGCGACTTGTTTACATACATAGACTACAGTACAGTCAGTACTATACTGTGATTAGCTGCCATACTGTACTGTACTGCTAAATCAGATTAGGACTATTTTCCAACTATTCACCAGCCTGTTCACTAGCTTACCTGCATACTGCCTTTACAAGACATTAAGGGTTCCTAAAATCGGCTTGCTTAACATAGTTACAACGCGATGATGACCTCAAGCTTTCAAGGGCCATACTGCCACGGAGATGGCTGAGTTGTTCGAGACTGGATACTGCTAGAAGCGAAATCGGTGTCCTGTTTACACTCTTTTAAACGACTTTGAACGCACGGACCCCCTATGTAGTGTCACATGATGGCCCATGATGACTGCTGCCTGTTGGAACTTAAAAGACAACCCATTCCGAACGTCGCCTTCTCTACTTTTGTCCTCGGTTCTCTGTATAATCACAATCAGATCATGGACAACTCTATACTTTCGATAACAACGCAGATGGATGGAGCTCGCGAGTGCCTCGGGAGAGGGTCGGTGGACAACGCGCATCGACGTTGGGAGTCCTGCCCTGCACCCAAACCTCCGAAGCCTGACCTCACATTAGATCAGCTGCGGCAAGACCTTTACCCTACCACTGCACAAAAGAGTATGAGCGAGCAGCCGATTCTGATCCTTTGACCGAAGCTCTTGATCACTATCCCGCAATTGCTTCCGAGGTTGTTTTCGGCTATGGATGATTATTCGGGGATACCTCTCTATGTTCCTATGCTGTTCTAGTACAGATTAAGTTGAAGGACTATAGTTTCCTAGGCATCAATCAAAGGACGTTGGATCACATTATAACCCAAACTTCTTCTTTAGGAACTTGCTGCTTTATAATATCTTCCTCCTTATCCTTCACATATATGGCAAGGTTCAATAAGAAACTTGCCGCCACTCGAATGGAGGGTTTATACTGTATCATTGAAACACTATAGCATCAGGCAGTAGATGACGACTACTAAACAACAAGGACTGTCCTTTAATAGCACCTGCTATATCAATCTAAGAATGATCGATGAATCTGGCTCGAGAGTTAACGTCTGTCCCTGCGTGCCGAAACGCACCCCGTAACGAAACAAAACGTAGGTACTTCAAGTTTAAGCGACTTAGAATCTGTGAACTCGTTAAAATTTCTGTTCATTTTCATTTCAGTGCATTATATGCCTCCCCGAACACTCCTAACCTACTAGTTCCGAAAAATATTATCGTGTCGTCGCTGCCCCTTTAAATTTACGGAGAGCCTCCTTTAACCTTATAATAGGACCCCTCGACTTGTGACACCACCATTAAATATTTTCACTGTCTAAACATATGAAATGATTAAATATGGATATCCAGGTTCTATAATAACACGAACATGCTATTGCCACTTTTGTGGCGGCCTAGGCGTGCTCTGTCATACGACGTCGCCACATGGGCTGATACCTCCTCCAATCAAGCGAGCAAGGACCCTTGCCAGCTGCGTTGTGGTTACAGTAATCTCGGTAAAATTTACAGTATTAATCACTAGATTTTTGCTAACTTTTTTTAATAATGTGGGGCGGGTGGGCTGTGGCTTGTGTGGCTTGTATCAGGGGAGGTACTTTGAAAAGGCAGAATTGGCGGTCATCTGTGTCCTTTCCTTCCTTTCCAACCCGCCAGAGTCAGCTGTTTTCGGGTCAGCCATAACCATAGCACACGATCAGAATGATAATGAGAATAACATGTATATCGCAAGTGATTTCTCATAGCCATACACCGTTTGGGGGATGGCCAGTTACCTAGCTTCGCCAACGCAACGCCACGCCGCTACCATATACACCGCTGTACGGAAGTACGTAATGCCGAAGCCGAGAATGAGGGACGTCAGTCTTGCATCATCCGATCAACCACCGTCAACTCTACACCTACGATGGCATCAAACCTGATAGTCTCAACATATAAAACATAATTAACAGTAAGTTGCAAGGTGGCTGAGGACCCACTGGTGACCCACTAATAACCGGACAGTCATTTTCGCATCGACGCCAAGCTGCTGCGGCCAGAAGCTCTTCCTTCACCACGAAAGCCACCATCTTGTAGTCCTCAATCGAGCACGTTGTGTCGAACGCCTGGGGCACAAGAGCTTAGATGCTCGTTATGCTACGCCTGATAGCCGAGCCATGGCTAATCGCACCATCTATACTCGAGCATACTCCAAGAGCAGTGCTGGGCAGCTCGTCTCCGCGAAGGGGCCGAAAGGCGATCCATTATCCGATACGGCCCTTGTTGAAGAGTTCCGAAATCATGCTATCAAATGGAATCGAAAGCCCACGGCCTTGGTGTCAGGCAGTGATCGCATCGTCGACACTTTGACGCGTGCTTTTGAGAAGCACTTTGGAGATGACTATAGGGATGGCGAGTTGGCAGCAGACATTTGGATCGCTTTTATAGAGTTCCCACCCACCATGGATGAAGATGCTACCCGGATCCATTCCGCAGAAGAGTTGGCAGAAAAATGCGGAGATCCGGAATACAAAAAATTCTCTCACGAGTTCGTTTTCGAGTGGGCTATACCCGAGAAGTATATAGTACACGAGGTCTCGTTGCAGATCTTGATGGAGCGTGGGCTTCGAGAGCGTCGCTTTTTACAACCGTCCACTATGGAAGTACGACGCTATACCGCGAAAGAATTCCAACAACAAGGCCCCTAGGAAATCGGCGTCACCCTAGGTCTCTTTGCACGAAAGTTTGGAGCCAGAGCACCCCTAGACTGGATCTCTCACCAGCTCTTTCGTGATTGTGTACAGGCGAAGATTCTGAATGACGACGTGGTTAGGCTGAATTATGCGCATGAGCCTACCGATTGTGCGCCTTGGCACACTGAAATAGTTGACTTCCAATTCTTTTGCGACTTGGATGATGGGATCGGGACTGCTTTATACGATTGGTGGCTTTCAGATATTGACTTCTTTCTAGATTGCGAAGAATTCAGAGAATGGCGAGATGTGATGGAAGACAGCATGACTTGGAATCTGATTGAGTTCTGGGAAACTTGGCACGATGTCGATAATGATGGAGTAGTTAGAGAGCTTTCTGCGAAGGAAAAGTTATTATATGATAAGGAGAAGAAGAAATTGTTGATTGAGCATGAGAAGAAGAGGGCACATATTGAAGCAGAAGCTGTGAAGATAGGTTTATGACTTCCTATTTTTATTTAGCGGCGACCATGAGATGTACTCTCGTATCCCGAATATACTATACTCCTGGTAACTTACCATTACTTCTCGGCACTGTACTACCTCTTATTAATGTGCCGTATAAAATGTAGGTCAAAAATAAACAACTACTGAGAGTTGGGTAAGTTACAGTACCAATGCTGTTTCGTCTAGCACTTACCCTAGTGCTCTCCTTTGGATAAACCTAAAGATGAAGGCATTCACCACTTTCCTCCTTTAATGATTCTTTGGTCTTAATACAGGATAAGCAGAGACCTGGCTCCAGTTTCTCGCACTTCTCTATTCCCTGTTGTAACTCCACCTTAAGGTCTATATCTCTCAACTCATAGCAATTACACCGCCGCATCTCGCACCTTTCCACACGGTATGACGGGAATTGTGAAGCCTTCTCGATGATAGTTAAGAAACTTTGTGCCTTGAATAAATCTTCATAGGGAAATAATCCGTATGTCTTAAGAGAATAGAGATATGTTCCGTTGGCTTTAGTGACATTTTCGCAGTTATAGGTTGCCATTCGAGAAGCTAGGCCTATGATACCTTTCTGAAGATCTCTGAAAAGTGCCGTTTTCCGATTATTAAATTCACCTAAAATGATTTAGATATAACCCAAACCAGATATATTCCCTTACATACCGAGAAGGTCGCTATGAATAGCTGGGTGGTCGTCCAGTACCCATAGAGAGGTAAACCGACCAGAATTAAGTAGGAGCATCTCTCGTGACACCGTTGCGAATGACTCTGGAAGATCTAGAACATATGCGAGCAATAAGAGGCGACTGAGGTCTTCAAGTGACCGAGACCCGCTATGCCTCTGAATCCATAAAGCTCCATAGCTAACTACGGAGTCTGCACACATGTATTTGTCACAGAAGATAGCCAGATTTTCCAGGCATACTGGGCTAGGTTTTCGAGGGAGATCCTGAGAACGGTGATGCGTAATCTGACAAAAAAGAGTCGTGGCTTCCAGGTCATCTTCCGGCAGAGGAATCATGAGCGGATCCCCGAGTTAAAGATGGTGTTCGACGCCCTCCTTGAAGTGAGGCTTAAACATTGCTTTAAATACAGGAGACGCCAAGGAAAGAGCCTTTGACGAGACTAGCAGATCAGATCCATTAAGTCTAAGAATAGTGTCATGATCAGGATCAACACTAATCTGAGACATGGTTTCGTCCTAGTCGCGGTGATGGTAGTAGTAAGGATATGCTAGGTGGGGTAAATATGATGTTGCTGGCGGGGTGACATTCATGACTCGAATCACGTTCGCTTCCGCCGTGCCAAGCTGACTGGTTGGTTGTGTGCTGAGTAAGTAGGCCTGAACCCACCTGTTGCACCACCAGCATCATTGTTGCATCCTGGTGATCCAATAGCATCACCAGCATTAACCAAGGAGTGGAGCGACAGTCAACGGCGCGCACCGCCATACGAGGCGCATGTTCGCTTACACGAAAGCACTGACTCTGGCGGGATTGGAGAAAGAGGAAGGAAGGTAAAATCGCCAGAGCTCGCCGGAAAATTCCCGTTTCCCGACAACCTCCAACTAGCCAAAAGTGGCAGCCAGCAACCCTTGTCACTTCCAGCTTCTCAGTTCCCAGCTTATCACTTCTAGCTTTTCACTCAAACTGCTTCGTGCTCTGCTTGGAAACGGCGAACCTTTTCGGTTCCTAAGTTAGCCTCCAAGAGGATCCACTCTCTTGCAAGATTGCTGACGGATTCAAAGATAACCTTAATAAGGACAAGTCCGTAAGGGCTGCAGGAGTGCTGAAAGGAGCACGGTACGATGACCTTGCCATGAGGTTAAAAGCGGTTCAGATGGTGGCGACGTGGCAACAATAGCAAGCACAGCAACGCCCCCGCCGACCAAAGGCGATTTCCCTACCCATGACATATAACGACGGCGTAATGGAGATGGCACAATGAGGATGGCACAATGAGGATGGCGCAATGAGGATGGCATAATGGAGAGCGTACGATAACGGCGGGCATAACGACGGCAGGCATCCGCCATTACAAGCTATTCGGCATACGCATTACAGAGCAATCACGGTAGAGGAACGTTAAAGGCTGGTTATAACCTCTTGTGTCAAAAACCGACAAAGACTAAACATTAAATCAAAGTTACTTGCAGCAACCAGGTCGTAAAGCCAGCTTGAGCTTGCCTTAGACTTATCGATCCTGTATTACATGTTCAAATGGCAATCTTGGCTTCTACTACCACATCTTCGCTACTGGAGCTCTCCATGGTTTTGGCACAATCTCATCTTCCGCAATCGGTGTTTGCATCGATGATGCTGGCGCTTTATTCGTCCGCGCCATCTTGGTTTTTGGTTCCGGCTCTGGCTCCTCTGCCTCTTCTGCCTCTGCCTCTAGCACAGTACTTTTGCGCTTCCGGACCCGTTTTACCTTATCTACGGTGACTTCCTCTGCTTCTGGCGTGGCCCTTTTGCGCTTCCGACCACGTTTACCATTACCTTTGGCTTCCTTGGCAGCGTCTTTTACGACACGCTTCGCTCGTGCTTTCTCGAGGTCCTCATAGCTCATGACCTTCGCCTTCCCTAGCACCAATGACTTAGTCGATCGGCGAACCTTGGCCTCGTTGTTAATTGTAGTCAGGAATTCAATTCGGTCGTCTTTAAGGATACCATTAGCAGAGGATTTCTGGAACGCTTTGGTACATTTCTGTAAGTGCCTCGCTAGGTTCTGTTTGCTCGTTTTATCAAGCGCATGAGCATCCCGTTGGATGATCAGGTTCTGCAGTGACATAAAAGACTCTGCTAACACTGGCGTCATAGGCGTTTGCGGTTCTACGTCTTGCCGACAAGACCCTACCTCCACCTCATCGGCGCTTGGAATGGCTGGTTCAGCCGGGGGGGCGGGCATACTTCTGAGTACCCTATCTGGATTGAACGGGAATAGGCCGCTTGCAGCGAAGCCGGCCTTGATATTCCTCGGCGTGAACGCTCTTTCCCTTGCGGGGCCATACAGAGCGGTAAAGTGCTCCTTGCCGATCGCATTTACACCTCCTTGCTCGAGTCGATCAACCTGGTCAGTAGGCTGCCTTGAGTGGGGCAAACGGTGCTACATCACAAGGCTGGAGCTTGTGGGAGGTATAAGAAGGGAGACGACATAAGAGAATATTGTTCTCAAAACAGAACTCTAGGATTTCGAGGCTCTCGTGCGTTCCAAAGCCGTCGCAGATCAAGACGCGTGGTCTCTTGTTAGCTCGTTCTTTAGTTTCGGGATCAAATATACGCTTGAGCCACTCGAAGCTGATCACAGAGTCGGTATATCCAGAGTCGGAGCACGCATACTGCCATCCAGGGGTAGGGAACGTGGTCCAGTTGCTTCGATGGGTATTCGCTGGCTAGATTATCATCGGGTTCAAATACCTACCATCGCCACTGATGCATTCGATCGCAGTCACGGATGTGCGCTTGACTCGCGCACCTCTACAGTCTCGCTTGTCATACTTACTTATAAGGACTTTTACAGAGCTTGGCATAGACAGCATTACTCCAGTCTCGTCCATGTTATACACGTTCTCGATAAGGACAGCCGGATCTTGTAATACTTCTTTAATCACCTCAAACCAGTGTACGATCTTCCCATAAATGTTTTTCTCGTGACGGTTCTAGTCTAAGGCCTTGACTCTCCGTGCTAGTAGTATTGGATGGCGTTTTTCTAGAGCCTTTGCCCAGTTCCGACCAGGAGCCTTAGGAGGCCTTTTAGTGGTTGGTCGATGGCGGGTGACACTGTAGGCTAGTAAAGGGATGAACTTCATTCGTATTGGATAACCAAGGTCAGCCATTTAAAGTAGATACTTAACGATAACCTCTTCTTCGTACGGTTTGAGGTACTGTTGCCCTTAGGCCTTCTCTTCCCTCGAGGTCGTCCGCGAGCACGATGATAGAGTGTAGAGTAGGAGATATTGCCATGATGATCTGCAAGAGCACGGTATGATTTAGGCACGCTAGGCGGTACGCCTTGCGCCAGTACCTGACTGGCTCTGTCCATATTATCCTACCGTGGTGATGGTATCGTGAACGAGACGACTGACTGGCAGCGGTTTGGCAACGGCGTACTAGAGGGCACGTGCCTATGGAAGGTTCGAGAACATGCTATTTATAGCCGATATCCCTGCGGAGCGAGGTCCCACGCTTGAGGCTCGCTGGCTGCCCCACCGTTGACTCGAACGGTTCCTCCTCGTCGTTGTCGCTACCGCAGAGTGGCATTGCGTCGAGCAACTGTATCGCCTCTTTTCAATACTCGTTAACAGTTGGCAGGTGATCCATTACTAGTCCATGGCGCCGAGAACACGCATGCTAATGCCACTTCCTGATCTCTTTGGACGACAAGGCGACCCAATCAAGTAATAGTGCCAATGAGATTATTGGAGAATAATGTACCCCTTTTCATATAGGGAGAGCTAACGTCCATCACTGCGTACCGGAAAACACTGTGTGCCGGAAAAAATCATCGGTACTTCGACTTTAATAGTTCAAAAAATTAAGTATATCTTAATATTCTTTAAAATAATTTGAAAAATACTTTCTATAGCCACTTCCGGACGTCTTCGACCCCTTGCACTAGAAAATTTTAGTTTTGTCGTCGCCGTCGCGCCTGATTTGTAAAAGGATTATTTTTATCGTAAAATTAGATTCCTCCGTTAAAGCTCTACCACAGAGCTCTTATTATCTCGGATATATATGAAAGGTTTGTATCCAAGCTCTAAGGCCTTCCCACCATGTGGGATATTGTCCTCAGCCTTAGAGCTGTGGTGGCGTCCTGATTCATGTAAGATCGCCACACGGATCAAAGACTTTGCATAATGCAACTAACAATATTTGGGCTAGCGAAACGACCCCGCACATCCGACAATATTTATGCCGTAATCTTAGCTATAGAGCCTAAGGCCAACAGTGGCAGGATTAGTGTGGCGCTGGTTGCGCCACACTTAGTAATCATTTTGACTGACCTGACTTAGTTGGTCCAGGCGCGAAAGTCGCAAACAAGATGTGAACAGAAACAGACTCTGCATCTGAAGTCACGTTCAAATCAGCATCGACCCTATCTTCTCGACGAACTCTCACTTGCTAGAGATCTTTTGGGCACGCTGCTGAGCGGCGGCCAGGCCGGCTCGGACCATGCCTCCTGCCATCAAGCTAGATCACCGGAGACCCATCACATACGAATCGGCAGTAAAGAAAGACGCAAATATCATTAGCCAAGCAGCATACCTTGAGGCAGCGACGGAGCTCTATGATTCACTCTGGGATCAGAGGCAAACCATTCAAGCACTTGTCAGGCATCACTTGAGGCTCACCAATCGAGACATCTGTACTGTCGATGCAAAGGCTCAATGGATTCGTGGTAGCTTCAATATCTGCATACCTATCGAGGTACGATCGACTCGCTGCCACAAGAAGCTCATCTTTCGTTGTCCTATGCCACACAAGCTTGCTGAAGATAAGTATCCCGGCACAGTGGATGAGAAGTTGAGCTCTGAAGTGGGAACGTATGCCTGGATACAATATCAATGCCCCGATGTCCGCATCCCACATTTATACGGCTTTGGCTTCACTGATCATCGCCATGTAAGCTACCCAACCTACTACCTAAGACTTATCTGTGCTAACCATGCTGCTGTGGATAGTTCGTCCATGAGGAACAAACACCTTTCTACATTCGCCTTTGGCGCATGTTCCAACGCCGTCTCCGCAATCTTCTCCGATGCTATACTCTCTCGCCCTATACCGCCCATCCAACAAGCCAACGACTTTCTACTGCATATATGATACTTGAGCATATCGGCCCTAATACGGGCCAGATGCTCTCCAGCAGCTGGGAAAGGCACCGAAATGACCCATTCCGCAGGCAGAACCTCTTTCGAGGCATGGCTCGCTTGATGCTTTCCTTGGCCAATATTCCTCAGCCTCGAATTGGCTCATTCCAGTTCCATACTGACGGAACGATATCGTTGACAAACCGACCGCTCCCTTGTTCTGTCATCATCTTAGAAAATGATGGTGCGCTGAGAACGATTCAGAAGAACGAAACATATACCTGTACTGAGCCGTTTGTTGCAGATATGCTTAGACTTCATGAGAACAGCTTTCTTAATAATCCAACTGCGGTTTATGATGCTAAAGACTGCCGAGGTCAAATGGCGGTTGGGGCATTGCTTAGAATGCTGTCGCATCATTATATCGAGCAGAAACACCGTAACGGACCCTACTATCTCCAGTTTACCGACTTCCATGAAAGCAACATATTTGTCGACGAACACTGGAATATTACTTGTGTAATGGATCTCGAGTGGGTCTCTGCTTTACCTCCAGAGATGCTTGCTGTACCTTACTGGCTTACGGGACATGGTATCGATGAGATAGTGGGTGATAACCTCCGTGAATTCGACGATGTTCGACGGGAATTTATGAAAATATTGGAGAAAGAAGAGGCTGATATGGCCTCGAGGCAAATGCCTGTGCTATCGAGTATTATGTATAAAAGTTGGGAGTTTGATGGAGTATGGTTTTGGTGTTGTCTTACATCTACAAATGCCATGATTTCTCTTGTAGAAGACCACATCTGTCCTAGATTTTCTCGTCTGTCTTCTAAGGCTGAGGAAATTCTCTCTCAGTATTGGTGTCAAGGTTCTGCTGAGGTTGTGGAGAGAAAAGTCACTGACTACGAGGTGTATAAAAAGGAATTAAAAATCCTATTCAGTAAATAGACTAGGAACCATGGTAGCTAAAGTCGACTCGAGAACCAGCTTAGACTATTTTCCACACTATTTTCCCTGGCCCTTCTCTCTTGCCTCTTTCTCTTTCGCCTCCTGCTCCTCCTTTTCTCTCTTTTCTCTCTCCTCTCTCTGCTTCTTTCTCTCCTCTTTACCCCTCTTGAAACTCTCGGATGATGATTTCATCAATTCATAATTCGCAGTCAACTTCTGGAAAGCAGTTAGTATTATGAGATGCTTGGCTTTCTCGATAGATACGTACGTTTAATTCTTCCGCCTCCCCTGAGGTGTGACTCCATCGGGTTCCGTCATCAGCCATGATTGAATTTGCGTACAGAGGACAAGCGTTGGATACTGTTGGATCGCAGGTATGATAATGGCATCAAGGGAAAGAAGGATGTTGATGACGTGGCAGAGCGATAGAGTAATGGTGTATCGCGATAACATAGGTCAGCCTTCAATGATACACGTGGTCGGGTTTCAAGCGGAAGGCGTCCGCCCAAAGCACCAGCAGCCTCACTTTCAAAGACATGTCAGCCAAGCTAGCGCTGCCCTCTGAACGATTTGTTTCAATTATCACCCGTCGCTGGACAATCACTGAATACCATTCCAACAACAGTAAACTATGGCTTCCGAATCCCGCAATAGCTATGACGACTCTGCTGTTCCTCAAGCGGACAGCGTTCAGACGCAAGCACCACCGTCCAAATTCGCAGTGGTCAAAGTTTTCGATCCTAAAGGAGAACTGACTTTGTATCGACTCTCTTCCTCCACCCCTTTCACATGCGGTCGGTGCAACAAAGAGAAGACAGCGAAGCTTGTAGCCACACACCGTAATCAATGGAATGACCTTCGTTACAACGCTTGTTATGGCCAGCTTCTCTCACAAGATTGAGAGCTGGACGCTTTGGCGGGATCGATACTATCAAGGGAGAACGGGGCTCATACTGGGATGGAGTATACTGGTTCGGAGGCTTATACGAAATGGAGAGACAAAAAATGTTGGATAGT
This sequence comes from Lachnellula arida, assembly GCA_007821475.1. Classification (NCBI taxonomy): domain Eukaryota; kingdom Fungi; phylum Ascomycota; class Leotiomycetes; order Helotiales; family Lachnaceae; genus Lachnellula; species Lachnellula arida. The sequence continues at coordinate 50,835 of QGMF01000153.1, forward strand.
GGTGCTGTAGGTCGAGAGATCTTGTCACAAGATGTAACTGCGAGATTATGGAGGAAAGTATCATACTGCGCCTGCTTCGTACGTAACAAGTACAAAGCAAAGGACGGCCTGATAAGCCATATCAGAAGGGAATTGGAGTCACAGATGGAGAGTCAACATAATTGGTGGCATCGAAAGCAATCACGATAATGATATTGGAATCCCCAAAAAGCGGTTCTTCATTCCTTCTATTTGCGCCGATAATGTAATGACTGATCCTAATTCTATGATTAGTTGCGAGGCCTATCAAGCCTCATGAAACCCACCTTGAATTCATCCAGCGATCCGATTCTCCACAATCTACGCCTTAATACATACGTGCCACTGGTGCTCTCCGTGGTACTAACACTTCGAGCGTCTGTGCCACTTCTGGGTCTGGATCTGGTTCAGGCGCTGGCTCTGGCTCATCTGTATCTTGTATAGCACTTTGACGCTTCCGGCTGCCTCTCCTCTTGCCTGTCATCATCTTTTTTGCAGGATGTGCTACTTCTGGCTCCGCCTCCGCCTCTGTATCTGGCTCATCCGCCTCGACCACAGTATTTTTGCGCTTTCGACCACGCTTCCCTTTACCCTTCGTGGCATCTTTCTCAGCACGTTTTCTTCGTGCCTCCTCAATGTCCTCGAAACTCATTACCTTCCCTTGCCCCTTCCCTAGCACTACGGATTTGGTTGATCGACGGGTTTTGGCCTCGTCGTTTATACTCGTCAGGAGTGAATTTTGTTCTTCGAGGAGGGCACGATAGGCAATGGATGTTTGGCCGGCTTTGGCAAGCTTCTGTATATGCCTCTGTAGCCGCGGCATGCTAGTCTCGTCCAGGGTATAGGTATCCTGCTTGATCAGGTTATGTAGCGACATAATAGCTTCTGCTGTTACTGGCGTCACAGGTGTTTGTGGCACTTCTTCTTGTTGGCACAAACCCACCTCCATATCAGCGGCTATTGAGACAGTCAAAAGAGGGGGGGGCTTCGGTGTTTTCCTCATGACTCTGTCTGGATTGAATGGAAACAAACCACAAGCCGCCCATGCGGACGTGATATTTCTCTTTGTGAACGCCCTCTCTCTCGCAGGGCTGTACACAGAGATGAAATGCTCCTTGCCAATTGTATTTATACCTCCTCGAAACAGCCGATCAACCTCATCTCGATAGGCTTCCTTGAGTGGTGCAAAGACTCCGACATCACACGGCTGAAGTTTGTGGGTAGTATGGGATGGGAGACGACAAAGAAGAATATTATTCTCAAAGCAGAACTCCAACACTTCCAGAGTTTCGTGCGTTCCAAAGCCGTCCGAAATCAACACTCGTGGTTTGTTGTTAGCCTGGCCTCTGGTCTGGGGATCGAACACACGCTTAAGCCACTCAAAGCTGATCTTGGAGTCGGTATATCCAGATTCCGAGCACGCATAATGCCATCCAGGTGTGGGGAAGGTAGTCCAATTACTTCGATGGGTGGTGGCCGGCCAAATAATCATTGGTAACAAAGACCTACCGTTTGCACTGATACACTCTATGGCAGTGACCGTCGTTCGCTTGACGCCTGCGCCTCTATAATCTCGCCGATCGTCTTTACTTACGAGGACCTTGACAGAATTGAGCATGCACAGCATAACTCCTGTCTCGTCCATATTATAGACATTTTCTGGCAGAATTGCCGAATCTTTCAAGACCGTCCCGATTACCTCAAACCAGTGTAATATCTTATCATATATATTTATCTCATGGCGTTTCCAGTCCATTGCCTTCATCCGTCGTGATTTTAGTTCTGGATGACGCTTCTGGAAGGCTTGAGCCCAGTTCCGATGCGGTGGCTTCGTCGGTCTATTTGTCGTAGAGCGCCGGCAGGCGATACTAAAGGCGAGGGACGGTATGTACTTGATTCGTACAGGATTCCCCAGGTCAGCCATCTGTTTCATATACATCACAAGGGCTTTCTCCTCCGCTGGAGTGAGGTATTGTTGGCTTTGGGCCTTCTCTTCTCTCGAGCGACGGCCATGATCGCGATAGAATAGAGTACTGGATGGCACTCCACTACGCTTTGATATAGCATCATATGTTCGAGGCTCTCCTGGCAGAGACGCCCCTACAAGGGCTTTACTGGCGCGGTCGCTCATAAGGCATTACCTTTCGTACCTTGCATAGAGATGGGATGGAGGCATCAGACCAGCTGGCAACTCCGTCCAGAATTAGATAAAGTGGCTGTGTCTGGAACCTTCTAGAAGAACGCCACAGTCTCACGTGATATATATATCTAGGCATATTTAGACAATGCTAGTGTGGCTAAGAATACAAAGGATAATACGAAGTAAATTTTTCTCGCTTATTAGGGTGCTTGGCATTTTATCCTTTCCCACCTTGGTCCGGATAAATTCGGCAGGCAAGTTTTCCTGTGCTTTATATCTTGAAACTTGGAAATCGTGTCTGAGCTTAATAGGAGCTCTATAATATAGCCCCGAATTTTGGGGAAGAGCTAATAGCTATATTTGGACAAGGGGGAAGCGTTCAATTAGCTTTCACCGCTATCAATAGGACAAAGGATTATAAATCAGAACTTCAATATTTTCTTACTGCAAAGCAAAGGCCGCTAGAATAATAGTAAAAGAGTAATTGGAAAATAAATTTAACTCTTGACCAATATATGGTGGGGAGTTAAAACCTCCAAACCATAGGCCCGTTCCGGCACGCAGTGTTTTCCGCTTCGCAGTGACGGACGTTAATTGACCTTGTACTACCACACAAATGACAACGCATTGTGAGTCGTGTCGTTCGAGGAGATCGAAACAGCACACTGCTGAGATCCTGTTTCTTGTTGAAATTCTATGTTTTCGCTCCCCACGCCTCAGTATTCCACCTTCACCTGAACGCAGCTTTCGTAGACTGAGCCAGGAAAGCCGGTAAGTTAAACATCTTCTTTATCTCGGCTTGCTAAGCTAATTTTTTCTCGCAGCTTCGATATGGACAAGCGTGTAGTCCCCGTAATCGAGACGAAAGCCCCTGCTGAAGCCGTCGAGACTAACCCAGTTGTACTGCCTTCACCCATCACAATCTTCCACCAGCGCCTTCGCCAGGCAGAGCCAGTATACGCCGTGCTCATGGAGCTGAAGGAAAAGGTCAGTCGATATTTCAGAGAGGGAATCGTTGTAGGAGAAGTTGACATGTATCAAAGGGATGGAAGAATTCAAAAGGAGACGAACACTTCCAGTATCAAAGACACAGAGCCGACACTGCCACGGGGAAAGCTGCGGCCAGATTCTACCAAATGATGCAAGAGATCGGAGATGAGATGCAAGCAGCAACTGGCGCGTTCTACCAAAACAATCGATCTGAAGATGAGGTTGGAATCCTTGATCTTTGTATGGCTCCTGGTGGATATACAGCCAGTGCTCTGAAGTACAATCCCACAGCAAAGGCGGTCGGTATCACCCTACCTCCGGATAGAGGAGGTCATGAAGTCTTCCTGAATTCTTATCGTTCTACTGTTCTTTACCACGACATTACGATGTTCGCCAAGGAATTTGGCGTGGATGAAGTCCCCCGCACACATCCAGGACGCGATTCTTTCAGCTTGGAAAGGCCGTTCATGGACCAGAGATTCGACTTCGTCATCTGCGATGGCCAAGTGTTACGAACACACGAGCGACCTGAATACCGGGAGCGAACCGAAGCAAATCGACTCACAAGCTCACAGCTAATTTTAGCGCTGCAGCGCATCCGATATGGAGGGACATTAATCCTACTATTGCACAAGATCGAGGCGTTGGATACCATCGAGCTTCTATATCTTTTCTCACAGTTCTCCGACATCGAAGTATTTAAACCCTCGAAGAAGCATGCGACCAGGTCGACGTTCTATCTTATTGCGAAGAATGTTCAACCGAGTGTAGCATCTGCAAGAATGGCAGTTATTGCTTGGAAGAAGGCTTGGTGGAATGCAACCTTTGGCGGGGAGCAGGGTGTAGGTGCACGGAGATTCGAGATCGATGATAAATATGCACAGGGAATAATTGACTCTTTTGGCGATAGGTTTACTACGCTTGCTAGACCAGTCTGGAAGATTCAGGCAGACGCTTTGAGTAGAGCAGACTTCACTCGGTAATCTTAAGAGATGCGTCACGTTAAATGACAGGCTTGAACTACTATATGACCTTTTTATATATGTTATTCTCGTGAGATTTCTGGTCCATCGCCTTTACTCTCTTCGATCGAGGTACCGGATGCCGCTTCACGAAGCCCTGAGGCCGGCTCTTACATGGAAGCCTGATCCTCAGCTTGGGTCGGTTTGAGGCAGGCTCGCACTGGCTTCGCGACCTGTTGCTATACAGTATATTTGGTCTTTGTTGCCCTTGTGGCACAGTAATAGTAATGGTCGTATAAGTTAGACAGGCAAAAGAGAAATAGAGGCCAGCCTTTGGTGTCCCTATTGCTGCAAAATGCGCCACTCCATACGCTACGCCACACGCGTGACATTTTAGCGCCACGCACATGACTGGCCTAAAAGTAGTGGCTGGGGAAAATATAGCGAGCCCAGATTTATACGGTATAATGTAACCAGGCTAATGCATATTAATAAGCATAAAATGAAGCTAAAACATGTGGCGTTTATGCACCCCTCTCCTCGCATCGGAGAAACTCCCGGGCTGCATCATTTCCCCCTTGAGTGTCTTTAAAAATTGGAGCCATATTCTTTTGATATGGAACCTTTCCCTAAATGCTCCGAATCTTGGAGAGACTTTAATGGTTATAATTAAGCATGGGGGTACAGCCGAAACGATGATTAGTGACGTGATTAAAATAATCGACAGCACAACCAACCACAGTTATTTTCTTCTTGCTAAGTGGTCTTCTTAGGGAGAAATAGTTAAAGAAAGTAGCATTTTAAGCTCAAATTCATAGACTTACTAAGAAAAAAGTTGTGATTAGTAAACTATGGATTTGGTTCGTTACGGGGTGCGTTTCGGCACGCAGGGACAGACGTTAGGTCATATTAATTATCCTTGGTAGGAAAGATAGACCTATCACGGGCCCAGTAATGGACCAGCATAAGAAGGAGGTCATTCGGTCCGCAGACTAAGTAGCTTAGGTTTAGATGAATCATCTAGTCCAAACTTGACCTTAAGTTCGCCGTTGATATACTTGAATCGCAGATTAGCGTGCGGTATAAGGCAACGTGGAGGGATCAGGATACTTTTATAACTTCGTCTTTATCATTCTGGTTCACAAAGATGCCATTAACCCGCCGATAGAGCATCTTAAAATCTCGCTAGTATTAGTTGACAGACTTTCTTTTTCCATTCTTCCGCTTTTTTGCTATATAAGTTTCACAGATCTAGTAGAGGAATGATATCATCCTTCCCTTATTACAATTCTAGTCGAGGACAACTATACGCCAATCCCCCAGATGACGATGCTCGCAGAATCTATCTCTTATCAGTTCAATTTTATCAAGCTAGCAAGATCTTTATTCCTTAAGCATATCTCATAAACTTCTATCTAATGTAGTAGATACTAGCCTTAGTATTATCAGCATTTACTAGCTATAAAAACGGCTTGTTATTATACTTGACCTCTATTAGTTAGTATTCTTCCGCGCTTAGAATCTTCTTTTCCCTCTCCTTTATAATTCGTTGCGCATTGATACGTTTTTTGTGAACGTTCTGGAGGGTTCTAAAGGTATTCTCTGCTGGGATCCGAATTATAGAGGCCATGATCCTAGATAAGATGCCGTGAGAGTGTATATAGGTAGCTGATTGTTTGAGAACTGGATCCTAGAGATATTAATAGCAGCGGAGGTACCTGCTATTAAGAGCGAAATAAGCGGAAGAGAGAGGAAAAACGGAGAAGAGGATAGAAAGAACTTTTGTTAATAGTTGTAGTAGGATAAGCGGAGACTGCTTAGTCTTATATAGCTCGAATAGCCATTAAGATATAGGAGGCCTAGGTTTTATATAGCTTTATAGACACTTTTTATCTATATAATAGATATAGTAATAATAGAATATCTATATATATCTAAAAGTCTAAGTAGAATTATAATTACTATTACTAGTAATACATTTATATATATGCAGGCCTATAGTAGATCTTATTATCGCTATCCTCTAGTATAGGAGGACCTAAGAGACACGT